>CM042153.1:1313832-1316332 GCA_023376005.1 Doryteuthis pealeii | reverse complement strand
TTCTGCCTAACCAAGATTAAAGAGCCCAGTCTGCCCTGCTATTTATCTATAGCTAGAGGGTGAGTATGATTCATACCTTTCGCAAGGGTATTAGCGCTAAGTGAAATGCAATTACCATGTATAGGATTTGAACTCGTGCCGACGAGTCCATTTCCCACGACTTTAACCATTACACCACGCGCTTTCAATCTATCTTATATAGGATTGGAACAAACGTCTTGTCCGATACAAAATAGTATTTATTCAACCAAAATATTATTCATTAAATAAACTAGCGAATATATGCATCCTCCGGGTGCAATTATTTAAGTTTCAATTTAATAAAATATATTAAATTAGAAAGAACTAATGAAACTAAATAAAAATGCAGATAAAAAGATTTGAAACAGAGTGGGGTATAATCGAAAAATCGAACAACAGAAACTTACTCTTCCATCACTCCTGTATTTCATTGCTAAATTTTCCTGGTTTGCCTATTTAGTTAAAATAGGAACTAAAGAATGAAATGACAGTTATTTCTTCTTGTTAACAGATTTTTTAAAAAGATTTATCCCCGAGATTTTTGCTCATATTCATTAAAATAAAACCAAACAATTAGAAATCAATAATACTAAGCACATATTTATTAAAATCAATTTTTTAATATCAATATGCAAATTAGCCTTCCCATTCACACTGTAATACGCTATTTTGTTGTATATATAAATACAATTGCATGTTCTTAGTATACAGATATGGCCTACAATATTAATAAAGTAAAACAATTTTATTAATAATTGAGGTTTAAATAAAAAATAAAATAATGGAGAATGTGACGTAAATAACTAAGGGAACTGTGACTTGAGTAGTGACATAGTTTCGGTTACAGACAGACAAACCCATTATCTCCATTATAATAATAGATGCTATTTTGCTTAAATAAATACTATTTTGTATCGGACAAGACTTTCATTCCAATCCTATACATACATACTGGATAAGACATCAAGACTTGGATCGGTGCTGTTAAATATTTAATATTGGCAGTCGATTACAAAATTACACCTTATTAATAGAAAACATTGATCCAACATATTTTATATCTTTTCATATATTTTCATATCTTTTATATATTGTATATTATGTAATAAAGTTAATATTGTTAAGCAAAAGATTTTACAGGTATTTACATATTAATTATTATATCTTTTCATATTTTTATATCATCTTTTTATATTATTTAATTAAGTAAATATTGTTAAGCGAAATATTTTACACATATTTACATATTAATTATAATATCTTTTCATATCTTTTATATATTTGGTATCATCTAATAAAGTTAATATTGTTAAGCAAAAGATTTTACAGGTATTTATATATTAATTATTAAAACTTTTTTATATTTTTCTATCTTTTCATATTTTTATATATTTTTTATTATCTAATATATATATAAATATTGTTAAGCGAAAGATTTTTCAAGTATCTATATATTAATTATTTTGAAATATGTGTATTTGGACAGCACTTTCATTTATACATGTAGAATTAAACAAAAGACACATCTCCCGTTTAACAATTTTATTTTTGATCTTTTCGAGTTTTCTGGACAACTTTTTAATATTTGGGTGGAATTCGTGGATAATTCCACCAAAGTTCAGGTCCCGAGTACTTTTGGCACTTACATAAAACAATACAAACCATCCTTAAACAAAATTAATTTCCAATGCAGTACACACATTTTAAAATGCCTATAACACCTTTCTCATCAATTCTTTTCCTTCCAGCCTCCACATTAATTTAATTTTTTAAAAACTGGAACACATCACCCCTGATGATGGCATTTCAAAGTACCGAAAGTACTCGGGACCTGAACTTTGGTGGACTTATCCACGAATTCACCCAAACATTAAAAAGTTGGCCAGAAAACTCGAAAAAGATCAAAAATAAAATTGTTAAACAGGAGATGTGTCTTTTGTTTAATTCTACATGTATATTAATTATCATATATTTTATATTTTTAATATCTTTTATGTATAGTAAGTAAAAAAAAATCGTCTGGAGGCCTAAAGTCGGTATCAGCCAGTCAGCGAGGGCGTTATCTCCTTTTCTATAGCGCTAGACCAGCTGTTTTAGCATCTGAGGTGGAGCGCCACACCTACCATCAGCTCCTTACTTTACCGCACAGATCCCAGTGCTACTCATACGCTGAGTTGGCGAGGACCGGTATCGAACTAGGAACCTTGTGGTTTCTAGCCGAATGCTCTACCGACTGAGCTAATCTAATAAAGTTAATATTGTTAAGCAAAGATTTTACAGGTATTTATATATTAATTATTTTATATTTTCTATTTTTCGTATCTTTTATATTTTATATCAATTAATTATATAAATATTGTTAAGCGAAAGATTTACACGTATTTAATATTGTTATATCATCTAATAAAGTTAATATTGTTAAGCAAAAAGATTTTACAGGTACTTATATATTAATTATTATATATTTTATATCTTTTTA
>CM042153.1:1296332-1303832 GCA_023376005.1 Doryteuthis pealeii | reverse complement strand
ATTTATTTTTTTCATTTAATATTTTAGATAGTAGACATTAACATTTCTTTTCAGAGTAGCTGGATCAATGCAAGGTCCATACATAGGGATTTAAATGGGGCATCCCACGAGGATTTAACTCACGATTCAGTAATAATGGTTCAGCAGGACTAACTTTTAAAAAATCCCCCTCTACCCAGGTGACGCCAGGTAGCCGCTGCTAGTTATATTTATGAAAAAAATATTATGATATTCTATAATATAATTTTATGAAGAAATTTACATATAAAGAAAATTTTTGTATGTGTGGCATTATATTATATTATTACATATATATGTGTGTATATACATATATAACTAAAAGACTGGTTTGGTAAAAATCGCTAGGTTGCTAGTTCGATACCGTTCCCAGCAAACGCATCGCACGAGTAGCACAAATTGGGTAATGTGATCTATACGGTAAAGTAGGGTGCTGACGGTAGATGTGGCGCTCCACCTCAGAAAAAATAATCTTCCTTGTCTAGTGCTACCGAAAAGGCGATAGACTCCCTCTCTATCCGGGTGATACCGGCAAGAGGTGACTCCGCTAACTTACTATACTTATTTATTCATATGTATATAAAAAGAATTATATATATATATATATATATATATATATATATATATATATATATATATATATATATATATATATACATATATACGAGGTTCATTCATTAAATGAGGATGGGGGGGGATAAGAAAGCAAAATAATTTATTTTTCAAATAATTTTTTTATAAATGTAAACTCTTCATTGGTTGGAAATGGTTTATGGCAAAAATATTTTAATCGCGCATGAATATTTATCTTGAGGCAATTCAAAATGCCGACAAATCAAACCAAGCTTGAACAGAGGTCTGTCATTTATTTTTGGTGGCTAAAAAGTGCCAATCATCATAAACTTACAGAAGAATGTATGATGTTTAGAGAGAAGCATTTTTTTTAATAAAAAAAATTGTAGGAATAAGCTAAACATTGGTTTGCGGCTACGACTCCGAGTCAAAAAGAGATTCATGCAGGTGAGAGCCACTGAACCTCCGGTAAAGAAAAAGTTCCGGGCGAAATGGTCAGTAAAAGAAAACCATGCTGACAATCTTCTGTGACATATATTATTTATTTACTTGAAAAGGGTGGAATCTCTAAATAATGCTTTTTACTGACAACTCCTTAGACAAAATTCACTTTACACAGACACAGACACACAGACACAGACACACACACACACATATATATATATATATATATTATTAAGTTTCTGACCGCCATCTTTGGCCAGTTGAAAAGAACTTAAAGTAAGTAAGTCCTGGGCTATAGAATCATTTGGTAAGTGAATAAGTCCTGAGTTGTGGAATCCTACGTAGTGTCAAAGGTCCAGTGATATAATCCTATGTTCCGTCGTCCACGAAAGTTCAAGTAGTTATGAGTAGGTATGACCAGAACAGCCGGTATAAATATCAATATCAGCAGCAGAGTACTGCCAGTGGTTGGCCAATAGGTTGGTCACATGGGTATCGGTGAGTCTATAAGTAGAAGTGGACATCTGGCACACACCTTATATCCAAAAAACGTGTTGACCTTGTGTCGCATCCTGCTCGTACGGAGGGGTTGGTAAATATATATATCCAAAAAACGCCAATATATATATATATATATATATATTAGAGTACATGTATATAATCATACATATACACCATGACACAGTAATCAATACCACATTGTTTTCACGATTATCAGGCTATACTAAAATATACTGTATTAATTATTATTATATGTTACTGCTGCCCCTAACCAGGATTGAACCTGCAGTCTAGAGATAACTGTCACTTAGAACTGTCTTAACATAACTCCTTTGTGCACTAGGCTATGTGTCCACTTGGACTTTCCCAATAATATAATACCGAAAATGGACGTAATAGCGCATCTGGATTCGAACTCACTTACTATGGTCTCGCATTCCAGCATGTTAGTTACTACACCATGCGATCCCAAATATCAAGAAAGGTTATGTCGTATTTTAAACATGGGAGTAGAAGGTATTTCCCCAACCCGTTGGCCACGGGCTGGATGTGACACGAGGTCGCAAGTATAGGACCTTCAGCAATGATCGAACCCACTACTAATTGATCTGCTAGTGCGAAAGTGAGAGTAATAGCACTACTCGAATTCGAACTCTCTTACTATGATTTTGCAGTCGGGCACATTAGCTACTACACAGCGGGACTGAAGAATCGCAAAGCTCGTATTCAATACAAACGTGATTCCCTTACCAATAGGCATAAAATAGTCCTTACCGGGTTGACATGCTGATAAAATCAATCCATCATTTGGTTGCGTTTATTAAATTTGTAATTCGCGTTTGATGTGACCAGTAGGTCGAAATAAATTTATTACCAGATTTTTAAATAAAGTTTTTCATCATCATCATCATCATCATCATCATCATCATCATGTCACGCTAGTAGCATGGATATCCATGACAATCTCTCACCAATCGTCCCTATCACTCATTGTTCCGGAAAGTTTCTCAGTGTAGCATCCGTACAGAGCTGTTTGAAGTACGTCTTTGTTGGATGGCCCATACCGGCGTGTCCATGTGTTGGCATCCAGCGGAGAACGTCACTTATGATGTCGTCCTCGCTACTCCAACAGAGTCCAGCGTGTCTCGTTCGTCTTATTCGGATGGTCTGTGTCATAGGGGACATTTTTTTCAACCTCTGGGAAGATATTCAAAAAATTAAGATTTCGATAGTAAGAGAAGGGAAAGTCATTGTTTGTGTTCATAATTATAACATAAATCAATTATATAAGACCAAGACAATCAATGGATCTGCGAGACTAACCTTTTATAATCACCTCTCTACCCAGGCAACGTCGGGTAGCCGCTTCTAGTCACATATATAGGGTTCATTCCCACTTTCCTGATACATATACATATTTATTTATGCATATATATATATATATATATATATATATTATATATATATATATATATATCAAACCCCTCTGCACGAGCAGGATGTGACACAAGGTCAATTTCTTAAGCGTAGTTCAGCAGGTTTGAATTCAGAGTTTTCCTTCTCCTAGACTGGTTGCCTAACCAAGGTTAAAGAGTCCAGTCTACCCTTCTATTTACCCATAGCTGGAGGGAGAGTAGGATTCATACCTTTCCCAAGGGTTTTAGCACTAAGCGAAATAATTGTCACGTCCAGGATTTGAACTCGGGTCGACGAGTCCATTTCCCATGACTTTAACCATTACACCACGCGCTTCCCCCTCTCTCTCTCTCTCTCCTCTCTCTCTCTCTCTCTCTTATATATAATATATAATATATATATATATAATATATATATATATATATGTATGTGTGTGTGTGTGTGTGTGTGTGTGTGTGTGTGTGTGTGTGTGTGTGTGATGAGTCTAATGTTCATTGTACAACAATAATAACAACAACATCTAATAATAATGGAATTAGGTGTATTTCTGCCTAGAACTAAAACTATGTCACAACTAGACTAGTAGACTCAAAGATTACGTCAGGCTATTAATGAGTATTTAATTCGTAGTCAAAATCGTTAATACATAGAATAAAAACAACCCTGTGTTACACACTCAACATTTGAGGAAGCAATTTTGAAAATTGTTTTTACTCTTGTCCTTTTTTCAGTAACAAGAATTTAACTAAAATGTTTACAAATAAACAAATACCTACGATTTTGTGTAAAATCTATATGCAAAATATTCAAAATAATTATTTGATTGATAATTAACTCTTAACATCCTGTTGAGAATTTTCTAAGTCCAGAGCCCAATTCCTATAAGGATTTATCAAAAAATGGCTAAAAATTGTCTTTTCATTTAAAGTTACCTGTTATTTCCCTTAAATCAAAGACTTCTAAATATGTTTAATATTACATTTAAACAAAGGCTATCATTTGGGGTAGATTAGGAAAATGAATGTGACTTCCAGCCGGGTGGAATGAGGTGGTATAGAAAATTAAGAGTTAAGAGATGCACGCAACATTTAGTTTGAGGAGACAGAAATAAGTTTTCATTTCCAATTGTTTTATTTTATTTTATTTCATTTTTTACTTCTGTAATAAATTTGATGATTTTGTTTATTTTTAATGAAGACACTCTGACATTGAATTTTTAACTCCCACCCACCTTAGGCAATATTTTTCAAAAATTAATTTTTACACCACTCGGTGGGTGTCTTTTTTTTTTTGTTTGTTTGATTTTTGAAAGACTTCTGTAAACTGAGTATAATTAAAACAAATTTTAAAACATGAAAAATCGATGATTAGCCGTTAGCGTTCTGTATTAATTCGTGTGACGATTTTGAAATTGATCTTTACATGATTTTTCGAAATCCAATTTGATTTAAGATTGTAAATGCTATGCATAACGCATTGAAAAAATATTTAAATAGAAGACAAAAATAAAAGATGAAAAATAAAAGCAACAACAAAACATTTTTAAAAATCCACTTTTCTTATATATATACATATTTATTTATGCATGTAGAATTAAACAAAAGACACATCTTCTGTTTAACAATTTTATTTTTGATCTTTTCGAGTTTTCTGGCCAAAAGAAAAAAATAAACCAAAACTCCAAATACTAGAAGCTCTATACATAAAACAATACGAACCATCCTTAAACAAAATTAATTTCCAATGCAGTACACACATTTTAAAATGCCTATAACACCTTTCTTATCAATTCTTCTCATTCCAGCCTCCACATTAATATAATTTAAAAAAAACGACTGGAACACATCACCCCTGATGATAGCACTTCGAAGTGTCGAAAGTACTCGGGACCTGAACTTTGGTGGACTAATCCACGAATTCCACCCAAATATCAGAAAGTCGGCCAGAAAACTTGAAAAGATCAAAAATAAAATTGTTAAACAGGAAATGTGTCTTTTGTTTAATTCTACATGTATAAAGGAAAGAATGCTGCCCAAATACACATATTTATTTATGCATATATATATATATTATATTATATTATAATATATATATTTATATATATATGTGTGTTGTGTGTGTGGGTGTGTGTGTGCGTGTGTGTGTATGTGTGTGTGTGTGTGTGTACGCGTGTGTGTGTATGTGTGTTGTGTGTGTGTATGTGTGTGTGTATTTCTCTTTTTTATATATGCGCATACATAAATAACTCATGTATACATACGCATACACTTTTATGTATTTCTTATAAATATTAATGTTCTCTTCTTTGGGGTAGTGTAGTAGTTGGGTGGTCTGCTAGCTGGTTGTATTTGATATTGTTTTGTTGGTGTCGTGTATGGGAATTCATATCTTCAGTGGAAGGAGTGGGAAAAGTTTCACTTGTTTATACTTAGCAATTTGTATATTCTATTATTACTGAAGCTTGAGCGAATCAAATGTTTGTCTCCTAAAGACTTTTTTTACTGTCTTACGTTTAAATGACATGAATTGTTTATACTAAATAATTCCTTAGTTTTAGGATTGATTAATGTCTGACAAAGAATCCATTTAAATGGGTTTTAAATAGTCATACATTTACAATAAAATCAAAAAACTGACGTCGCTATACTTCACTTCTACTGTCACTTTCCCCTTACTATGTATATCTTGATTACCCTCAACGTTCATATATATACTTTACTCAACCGCTCGCACGAAGCCAGGATGTGACACAAGGTCAATTTCTTAAGCGAGTTTGACAGGTTTGAATTCAAGAGTTTTTCCCTTCTCCTAGACTGGTTACCTAGCGCATGGTTAAAGAGTCCAGTCTGCCCTGCTTTTACCCATAGCTGGAGGGAGAATTGGATTCATACCTTTCCAAGGGTATTAGCGCCATGTGAAATTCCAAACAGCTTCGTCAGGAATTAACACGCCTTGACGAGTCCATTTTCCTTCTACTCTAACCATTAGACCACGCGACTCACGTTATATATGTTTAGTTTCTCAGTGAGATTAAATAGAGTTGATTTAGAGAGTACGAAATGTATTTGTATGTTAAGTTTCATAAAGAGCTAAGCCCAGCCACATACTTTGGCTCTTAATAATTTAATTCAGGTTAAATATTACGCTAGGAAATCTTACAAAATGATTTTTTAATTTGTTGTTGTTTTTTTTATTCTCTGATGCGTATTTATTTATTTTTTAAATTTATTCCTTTGCAATCATTTTTTTTTCCTAATCCCTAATGGTTTTGGTGTGTGTTATATATTATATGTTGTGGTGTGTGTGTGTGTGTGTGGTGTGTGTATTAGACGTGTCGAACAAATGAATTACCCAGTATGTAAGTCTCAGCATCCTTTATAGTTCAGTCATTAACCGGTGACGTTTGAGACGAGACAATAATAAATCTGGAGATACGTGTTGTAATGGTTACCGTTTGTAGCAAATGGACACGCGGTGGGACGAGTTTCAAATTCCTGAACGAGGCTGTTTGCCATTTCACATAGGCGCTTTAAATATAGGGAAAGTTATGCTCAATAATTCTCCAAACTCCAGCCAAGGGAAGACAATAGAGCAGACTGAGTCCTTTGATCTTTGTATGGCAACCTGTCCTAGGAGAAGGAAAATTCTGTTAAACACCCCGCTTAAGACATTGACCTTGTGTCCTGCTGGTTTGGAGGGTTGGTATTGTGTTAGCAAACCTTAGAAAACATTAGGGAAAATTTGAAGTCAGCCGATCTAAAGTGTCATGACAAGAATTTAATAAGTTGGATACGGCGAAAAAATGAAATCAAGGATGTAGCGATTGTCTTCCCCTGTTGGGATGGGGTTGAAATCAAAGCGTATCTCGCTTTTGTCGGCCAGGGTTTGATCTCTAGAGGGATTGCAACTTGGCATTTTTTACACAGCCGAGAAAACTCTCTTGATCTCCAGACATTTCACTAGTTGTGTCACTGTGTATTTGGTCTGAGGACCCTTGGGCGCCCCAACTATAGAACCTTTTATGCGACCCTATTATAACTCTTTTTTCCAAGAGGGTGATCGGCTCACGCAGCCTTTCAATAGCCCTGAACAATGCGTACCTTCTCAACTCTCCATGTCTGAGGGAGTCGACTCTTCATCCTGTACGAATATTACAGAGTTTTTATTCTATTCATTTATTGCTGTTAACTTATGCTTACTGTTCTCACAACATTATTATTCATTTTAAATCTTTTTTCTATTATATAATAATATAATAATAAATAATAATATAATAATAATAATAATTAATGGAAATCTTGTGTCTGTCCGTAAAACTATCGTCACAATAAACGAACAACTTCCTTTATTTATTTTACGTTATATTCTTCAGGTTATTACAATCATTATTTTAAATCTTTTTTATGTTGCAACTTTTTAGATATAGGCATGGGGTAAATGGTCACTCCTAATATGAACTCGGTTGACTACCGCACGTGACCTGGGGGTAGATTTCTTTGTCCAATCACTGGCCTGCTGCTTTGCTGCTTCTGCTGTAAAAAATAGAGC
>CM042153.1:1264737-1289737 GCA_023376005.1 Doryteuthis pealeii | reverse complement strand
GTTGATCGCTATGATAACCCTAAACATATTATATATATACATATACATATATATAATATATATATATATATATATATATATATATATATATATATATATATAATATATATATTATGTTATTATTCATATTTTGTTTGAAGGCATTTACAATGCGTAAATCGTATAAAATCGATAATTATAGAAAATAATGATATTTTCTATAATTATCGAATTTTATACGATATACGCATGTAATCGTCTTCAAACCAAAATATAAAAAAATATATACTTTATCCAACAATGCTTCTAAAAACAAACATCCAAAAAACTTATATATATATATATATATATATTAATATTATATATATATTATATATATATAGAATAAAGATTTATATATACATATATATAATATACAATAAAGAGATATATATATATGATATATTATAATTAATGTATATATATATTATATAATCAAGATATATATGCATAATATATATATATATATATATATTATATATAAATATATATATATATATATAATCAATATATATATATATTATATATAATCAAGATAGATATATATTATATGATATATATATATATGATGATATGATATATATAATATAATATACATAATATCATATGATGTAATATACATACCATATATATATATATTATATATATATATATATATATATATATATATATATATAATATATATTATAAAGTTATATGTATATTTGATGTGATTATTCATTTTAATGTGACTATTGTTTTTAAATTTCTTCAATATACAGTGGTACCTTTACTTCTGTGTTTAATTCGTTCCGCTTGAAACTCAATTCCCTCGTATACCAAATTCATCTTCCCTAAAGTAACAAACAGAAATGTCATTAATCCGTTCCAGCCCCACCAAAAAAATACAGCTTTTTTAAATAAGAAAAATATAACAATATTGTATAAAAACATTAAATAGAATCTAATACAGATCCAATGTTTGAAAATGTAGACATTGTTTTCGTTCATAATTTTCATTATTCTGGAGGCTAATTTTTTTTTTTTTTTTTTGATCATCAGGATTTTGTTAATTTTAGCAGGAGATTCAAAGAAATAAGTTTAAATGAAATGTGACAGGTGCTGCAATATTTTCTTATGTTTATGTTTTTTATCAATAAAATTTTTCTTTGGCTTGATAAATTTGGAAATTTAAAAGTTCTTAGTAAACATATTAACATAAGTGTATCTGAAGCTCGCTCGAACCTTAAATTTTAGCTAGCAACACAAAGCAAAATATTAATCGAGTGACAGCTCATAACTCGAAAAACTCGGAAGTTGAGGCAGTCGTAAGTTAAGGTTTCACTATAAGTATAATTAGATCTATGTTGGTAGAGATACAACACACTCCTCCGAGTATAACTTGAAGATATACGAACAGAAAAATCACATTGATCGATAGATAGTATCTTAATCTATACTTATATAAAGGGCAGTTGTCTGTATATGTATGTACGGAGGAAACTTTGAAAATAAAACAATTAACGACAAAGTAAATATATACACACATTAAATATTACCAGGGCTTGGTTTTTGAGCAAAAATAATAGAGATTTGATTTATATTTGTGAAGATAATTCAAAAATAAAATTTAAATGATAACAGCATTTTTTTTCATTTAATATTTTAGATAGTAGACATTAACATTTCTTTTTGAGTAGCTGGATCAATGGAAGGTCTATTTTCTTTTTACATAGGGATTTAAATGGGGGATCCCACGAGGATTTAACTTACGATTCAGTAATAATGGTTCAGTAGGACTAACTTTTAAAAAATCCCCCTCTACTCAGGTGACGCCAGGTAGCCGCTGCTAGTCATATCTCTGAAAAAAATATTATGATATTCTATAATATAATTTTATGAAGAAATTTACATATAAAGAAAATGTTTGTATGTGTGGCATTATATTATATTATTACATATATATATATATATATATATATATATATATATATATATATATATATATATATATATATATATATATATATATATATATATATATATATATATATATATATATATATATATATATTATATATATATATATATATATATATATATATATATATATATATATATATATATATATATATATATATATATATATATATATATATATATATATATATAACTAAAGGACCGGTTTGGTAAAAATCGCTAGGTTGCTAGTTCGATACCGTTCCCCGCCAACTCATCGCACGAGTAGCACAGATTGGGTAATGTGATCTGTACAGAAAAGTGGGGTGCTGACGGTAGGTGTGGCAATCCACCTCAGAAAAAATAACCTTCCTTGTCTAGTGCTACCGAAAAGGTGATAGACTCCCTCTCTATCCGGGTGATACCGGCAAGAGGTGACTCCGCTAACTTACTTTACTTACTTATTCATATGTATATAAAAAGAATATATATATATATATATATATATATATATATATATATATATATATATATACGAGGTTCATTCATTTAATGAGGATGGGGGGGGGATAAGAAAGCAAAATTTTTTTTTCAAATAATTTTTTTATAAATGTAAACTCTTCATTGGTTGGAAATGGTTTATGGCAAAAATATTTTAATCGCGCATGAATATTTATATTGAGGCAATTCAAAATGCCGACAAATCAAACCAAGCTTGAACAGAGGTCTGTCATTTATTTTTGGTGGCTAAAAAGTGCAAATCATCATAAACTTACAGAAGAATGTATGATGTTTAGAGAGAAGCATTTTTTTTTATCAAAAATTTTTTTTAGGAATAGGCTAAACATTGATTTGCAGCTACGACTCCGAGTCGAAAAGAGATTCATTCAGTTGAGAGCCACTGAAGCTCCGGTAAATAAAAAGTTCCGGGCGAAATGGTCAGTAAAAGAAAGCCATGCTGACAATCTTCTGTGACATATATTATTTATTTACTTGAAAACGGTGGAATCTCTAAATAATGCTTTTTACTGACAACTCCTTAGACAAAATTCACTTTACACAGACACAGACACAGACACCAGACACACACACACACACACACACACACATATATATATATATATATATATAATATATATATATATATATTATTATTAAGTTTTGACCGACATCATTGGCCAGTTGAAAAAGTAAGTACCGAACTATAGAATCCTTTGGTAAGTGAATAAGTCCTGAGTTGGGGAATCCTACGTAGTGTCAAAGGTCCAGTGATATAATCCTATGTTCCGTCGTCCACGAAGGTTCAAGTAGTTATGAGTAGGCATGACCAGAACAGCCGGTATAAATATCAATATCAGCAGCAGAGTACTGCCAGTGGTTGGCCAATAGGTTGGTCACATGGTTATCGGTGAGTCTATAAGTAGAAGTGGACATCTGGCACACACCTTATATCCAAAAAACGTGTTGACCTTGTGTCGCATCCTGCTCGTACGGAGGGTTGGTAAATATATATATCCCAAAAACGCCAATATATAATATATATATATATATATATATATATATATATATATATTAGAGTACATGTATATAATTATACATATACACCATGACACAGTAATCAATACCACATTGTTTTCACGATTATCAGGCTATACTACAATATACTGTGTTAATTATTATATGTTAATGCTGCCCCTAACCAGGATTGAACCTGCAGTCTAGAGATAACTGTCACTTAGAACTGTCTTAACCTAACTCCTTTGTGCACTAGGCTATGTGTCTACTTGGACTTTCCCAATAATATAATACCGAAAATGGACGTAATAGCGCATCTGGATTCGAACTCACTTACTATGGTCTCGCATTCCAGAACGTTAGTTACTACACCATGTGATCCCAAAGATCAAGAAAAGTTATGTCGTATTTTAAACATGGGAGTAGAAGGTATTTCTCTATGGACTGGCAAACGGAGCCAAAAATGCGTTTTTGACAAAATGACTTTAGCCCCCCACCCCCTACAGAAAATAATTAACCAAAAATCAGGAAATTATCGGATTTTAATGAAATTTTCAGTGTTTATGTATCAATGAATGATCTTTATAATGCATTATTTATTTTATTTCAAAACTTTCTCATTTTTTTTCAGGTCACTTAATTTTGACCCCCCTTATGTTGGGGATGTAAAATGTTTTGCAAGTTGATCATTTTCGATACTAATTACAGTATAAATAATGAGATAAAAGACCGAAATTATGAATAGAAACAAAAAAATATTTGTACGATGGCTTTTCTATGAGAAAATAAGTACCGAAAATCGAAAAATAAAATGTAAAAAAATAATAAATAATTATTTTTTTGGATATTTCTTTTTTATTCATTTCAATAATTATTCAATTGGCTATTATTTTATAAAAGAAAATATTATACATCGATGTTTTTTCTGCTTAAAAAAAGAAGGGGGTACATTTTCAATCGAGGTTTTTTTCAAAACTTATTACTTTTGGCGCCTAAAATAAGTTTTTTATTAAGTAGATATTTATTTTTAAAGTCTAAAAATATAAGATTTTAGAATTAACATCAAGCTTTTCATATTTTAAATGAATTTTATATATTAATTTTTCATAGCAAAAATACTAAATTAAAGTTTTGAAATAAAATAACTGATGCATTATAAAATTCATTAATTGTTAAATCAATACTGAAAATTTAATTAAAATCGGATAATTGCCTGATTTTTGGTAAATTCTTGTGCAATCGCGAATGTTACAGTAAAATTGTAAACAAGCACTTAAAACCATCGAAAAAGAGGCTGAATGGCGGATCGCGTCGAAATTGACCAAAACAAATAGTTTTAAATCTTTTAAAAATAAACTGCATATGTATATTTTTCTTTTTTAAGGATGGTTATTATGCTACTACTTATCGATTTAGACAAAGTTTAACCTTAAATAATAGATTTAATTATTCTTAATTCGCTTTTAAAACTCGTAGTATCCGATTTTTTCTGCCAGTCCCTATATTTCTCCAACCCGTTGGCCACGGGCTGGATGTGACACGAGGTCGCAAGTATAGGACCTTCAGCAATGATCGAACCCACTACTAATTGATCTGCTAGTTCGAAAGTGAGAGCAATAGCACTGCTCGAATTCGAACTCTCTTACTATGATTTTGCAGTCGGGCACATTAGCTACTACACAGCGGGACTGAAGAATCGTAAAGCTCGTATTCAATACAAACGTAATTCCCTTACCAATAGGCATAAAATAGTCCTTAACGGGTTGGCATGCTGATAAAATCAATCAATCATTTGGTTGCGTTTATTAAATTTGTAATTCGCGTTTGATGTGACCAGTAGGTCGAAATAAATTTATTACCAGATTTTTAAATAAAGTTTTCATAATATCTCATCATCATCATATCATCATGATGTCACGCTAGTAGCATGGATATCCATGACAATCTCTCACCATCGTCCCTATCACTCATTGTTCCGGGAAAGTTTCTCAGTGTAGCATCCGTACAGAGCTGTTTGAAGTACGTCTTTGTTGGATGCCCATACCGGGTGTCCATGTGTTGGCATCCAGCGGAGAACGTCACTTATGATGTCGTCCTCGCTACTCCAACAGAGTCCAGCGTGTCTCGTTCGTCTTATTCGGATGGTCTGTGTCATAGGGACATTTTTTTCAACCTCTGGGAAGATATTCAAAAAATTAAGATTTCGATAGTAAGAGAGGGAAAGTCATTGTTGTGTCATAATTATAACATAAATCAATTTATATAGACCAAAGACAATCAATGGATCTGCGAGACTAACCTTTTTAATCATCACCTCTCTACCCACACAACGTCGGTAGCCGCTTCTAGTCACATATAAAGGGTTCATTTCCACCCAATACATATATATTATATATATATAATATATATATATATATATATATATATAGGAAGCACGTGGTGTAATGGTTAAAGTCATGGGAAATGGACTCGCTGACCCGAGTTTAAATCCTAGACGTGGCAATTATTTCACTTAGTGCTAATACCCTTGGGAAAGGTATGAATCCTACTCTCCCTCCAGCTTTGGGTAAATAGTAGGGTAGACTGGGCTCTTTAACCTTGGTTGGGCAAGCGGTCTAGGAGAAGGAAAACTCTGAATTCAAACCTGTTGAACTCCGCTTAAGAAATTGACCTTGTGTCACATCCTGCTCGTGCGGAGGGGTTGGTAAATATATATATATATGTGTGTGTGTGTGTCTGTGTCTGTGTCTGTGATGTGTCTAATGTTCTTTGTACAACAACAATAACAACAACATCTAATAATAATAATGGAGATTAGGTGTATTTCTGCCTGGAACTAAAACAATGTCACAACTTACGTCAAATAGAATCAATGATTACGTAAGGCTATTAATGAGTATTTAATTCGTTGTCAAAATCGTTAATACATGGAATAAAAACAACCCTGTGTTACACACTCAACATTTGATGAAGCAATTTTGAAAATTGTTTTTTACTCTCGCCCTATTTTCAGTAACAAGAATTTAACTAAAATGTTTACAAATAAATAAATAAATAGCTACGATTTTGTGTAAAATCTATATGCAAAATATTCAAAAATAATTATTTGATTAATAATTAACTCTTAACATCCTGTTGAGAATTTTCTAAGTCCAGAGCCGCAATTCCTATAACCATTTATCAATAAATGGCTAAAAATGTCCTTTTCATTTAAAGTTACCTGTTATTTCCCTTAAATCAAAGACTTCTAAACATGTTTAATATTACATTTAAACAAAGGCTATCATTTGGGGTAGATTATGAAAATGAATGTGACTTCCAGCCGGGTGGAATGAGGTGGTATAGAAAATTAAGAGTTAAGAGATGCACGCAACATTTAGTTTGAGGAGACAGAACTAAGTTTTCATTTCCAATTGTTTTATTTTATCTTATTTCATTTTTTACTTCTGTAATAAATTTGATAATTTTGTTGACTTTTAATGAAGACACTCTGACATTGAATTTTTAACTCCCACCCACCTTAGGCAATATTTTTCAAAAATTAATTTTTACACCACCCGGCGGGTGTCTTTTTTTTTTTGTTTGTTTAATTTTTGAAAGACTTCTGTAAACTGAGTATAATTAAAACAAATTTTAAAACATGAAAAATCGATAATTAGCCGTTAGCATTCCGTTTTAATTCGTGTGACGATTTTGAAATTGATCTTTACATGATTTTTTGAAATCCAATTTGATTTAAGATTGAAATGCTATGCATAACGCAATGAAAAAATATTTAAATAGAAGACAAAAATAAAATAAAAAATAAAAGCAACAACAAAACATTTAAAAAATTCCACTTTCCTTATATATATACATATTTATTTATACATGTAGAATTAAACAAAAGACACATCTCCTGTTTAACAACTTTATTTTTGATATTTTTGAGTTTTATGGCCAAACAATAAACAAAAACTCCAAATACTAGAAGCTCTATACATAAAACAATACAAACCATCCTTAAACAAAATTAATTTCCAATGCAGTAAAGACATTTTAAAATGCCTATCATACCTTTCTCATCAATTCTTCTCCTTCCAGCCTCCACATTAATATATATATTTTTAAAAACTGGAACATATCATCCCTGATGATGGCACTTCGAAGTGCCGAAAGTACTCGGGACCTGAACTTTGGTGGACTAATCTACGAATTCCACCCAAATATTAAAAAGTCGGTCAGAAAACTCAAAAAGATCAAAAATAAAATTGTTAAACAAGAGATGTGTCTTTTGTTTAATTCTACATGTATAAATGAAAGAATCCTGCCCAAATACACATATTTATGCATATATATATATATATATATATATGTGTGTGTGTGTGTGTGTGTGTATTTCTGTTTTTATATATGCGCATACATAAATAAACACATGTATACATATGCATACACTTATATGTATTTCTTATAACTATTAATGTTCTCTTCTTTGGGGTAGTGTATTAGTTGGGTGGTCTGCTAGCTGGTTGTATTTAATATTGTTTTTGTTGGTCTGTGTATGGGAATTCATATCTTCAGTGGAAGGAGTGGGAAAAGTTTCCTCTTGTTATACTTAGCATTTGTATATATCTATTATTATACAAAGCTGAGTGAACCAATGTTTGTCTCCTAAATACTTTTTTACTGTTTAGTTTAATAACACGAATGTTATACTAAATAATTCCTTAGTTTTAGGATTGATTATATCTAAAAAGAATTCCATTTTAATTGGTTTTAAATTGTCATAATTTACAATAAAATCAAAAGCTGACTCGTCTATTACTTCACTTTCTGCCTGTCACTTTCCCCTTCGCTATGTATATCTTGATTACCTCAACGTTATCTATGTTAGTTTCTCAGTGAGATTAAAGAGAGTGATTTAGAGAGTACGAAATGTATTTGTATGTTAAGTTTCATAAACAGCTAGCCCAGCCAACATATTGGCTCTTAATGAATTTAAATTAGGTTAAATATTACCTTAGAAATCTTATAAAATGATTTTAATGTTGTTGTTTTTTTATTCTCTGGTCGTATTTATTTATTTTTTAAATTTAATTCGCCTTCGCAAACTCATTTTTCCCTAATCCCTAATGATTTTGTGTGTGTTATATATATATTATATATATATATATATATATATAATATATGTGTGTGTGTGTGTGTGTGTGTGTGTGTGTGTGTGTATTAGACGTGTCGAACATAATGATTACCCAGTATGTTAGTCTCGCAATTCTTTATAAGTTCAGTCATTAACCAGTGACTTTGAGTCAGTCAATAATAATCTTGGAGATACGTAGTGTAATGGTTACCGTTGTAGCAAATGGACACGACGAGACGAGTTCAAATCCTGAACGAGGCTGTTTGCATTTCACATAGCGCTATTAACCGAGGGAAAGTTATGCATCCAACTATTCTCCCTCCAGCCAAGGGAAGACAATAAAGCAGACTGAGTTCTTGTATGGCAACCCGTCTAGGAGAAGGAAAATTCTGTTAAACACCGCTTAAGAAATTGACCTTGTGTCCCATCCTGCTGGTGTGGAGGGGTTGGTAATTATGTATACAAATCTTAGAAAACATCAAGGGAAAATTTGAAGTCAGCGATCTAAAGTAGTCATCAGAGAATTTACAAGTTGATACCAAAAATGAAATAAGGATGTAGTGATTGTCTTCCCCTGTTGGGATGGGGTTGAAAATAGCAAAGCGTTATCTTCCCTTGTCGCCAGGGTTTGTCTCTAGAGGGCATTGTAACTTGGCTATTTAAACAGCCGAGAAAACTCTCTGGATCTCCAGACATTCACTAGTTGTGTCACTGTGTATTTGGCCTTGAGGACCCTTGCCCCCAACTATAGACCTTTATGCGGACCCTATTATACTCTTTTTTTCCATAGAGGTGATCGGCTCACCATCGTTTCAAATAGCCCTGAACATGCGTACCTTCTCACACTCCCATGTCTGCAGGGAGACCATCTCTATCTCCTGTACGAATATTACAAGTTTTTATTCTATTCATTCTTGCTGTTACATTATCATTACTGTTCTCACAACATTATTATTCATATTATAAATCTTTTTCTATATAATAATAATAATAATAATAATAATAATAATAAATAATAATAATAATAATAATGGAAATCTTGTGTCTGTCGGTAACCGAAACTACGTCACCACTAACGACACAACGTCCTTATTCATTTACGTTATATTCTCAATGGTTATTAAAAAATCATTATTTAATCTTATTTATGTTGAACTATTTTAGATATAAGGCATGGGGTAAATGGTCACTCCTAAATATAGACTCGTTGACTACCACGTGACCTGGGGTAGATTTCTATTGTCCAATCACTGGCACTGCTGCTGCTGCTTCTACTGTATTAATAGAGGCACCATTCTGAGCTTATTTCATTGACATTTGGATTCTCTTGGACGTAGGACTTACAAAGAATACTCTAAAACCGGATTCTTATTGGCTTGCTTACTTACTTATTACATCTGGAACTAAGGATGCCGACCAGATACTTAACAATTTAGTATCTTATTTATTAACACTGTCTCTATTAAGGTCTAGCTGAGATAGATTTGCCTCAAAACAGCCCGTATTATTAATGTTTAAAATCCTGCAATGTGTGTTAAATATTATTAAGAAATAAATCTTTGCATAGTATATGGTTTGAATAATTTGCATACCGGTTTTAACAAAACGGTGTTTATAAAATAATTAATTGGTCTTATTGATTCTAATATTATTGTTTATTCTCAAACATATTTTAAAACAATTCTATGTATAATCTTATATTGAAATTGACTTTCATCTTTTTGTTTAACTCTTGACTCTTCAAGGACTATTGGGGGGGGGACTTTCATTTGAGCGGTTTTGTATTGTATTTGAGATGTTGCTCAGACAATAAAGTCTGTATTTTGTTATATACCTATTTGTCGGAATTAGCTGTGTATATTCATCTACGTTTGAAGGATTTTCTGAGGCCTCTTAACGTATTATAAAAAGTGTTATTGGCTACTGAAGCTAAATCCCTATTAATTCTTATACAGATATTTGCAAATCTGTGCCAAGTCTTTCCTTGTAGTGAAGAAAAATTCACCAGCACGTTTAATCCTGGTAAATATGACCTCACCAATTCACATATTTCATCATTCATTATCTAACACTGTCTTGTCATCGAGGTCTGATACTGATCTCCAGCAGATATATTACTCGGGATTACTTTTATCCGCCAAATCATCAAATTCTCCGACGATGCAAATATGTTTTTTGCCTGTCAAAGTCAAGTGTAAAGTTATCTTCATCGCCTTATCTTTTATGTCCAGTATGTGCTTCTGTAACTTTCGGCCAGTGGATCGTAATGGCGGGCTTTTTATCTTTCCCTGACAGGGTCGGATAACCTCTGGCCTCTCTGCTCGCAAACCACGCTTCTCTGGCTCCTCAGCGCCACCGCCAGCCCCGAATTAAAAAAAGATATATATATCACCGGGAGGGTGAATATATTGTCGGTTATGGGAGGTATTGTTCACCGAACCTCACCCCCAAGAGAATAATAGAATGGAGTCTTCCAAGAGAAATTCCTTAACTTCTGTGGGACCCACATTGCTAGCAACGGTTTGGCGGCGGGGACCAGGTGATTTATTTAAGTCACACAGATACAAGTGACTGTGTGGGTTGGTCTGTTCGTGGGGTGGGAGGGGGATAGAAAGGATGAATGCAATTCCGAAAAGTATTCTCGTAAGCAACCAATATCTTATTATAATGGACATTGTGTGTGTCTGTCTGTCTGTAACTGAAACTATATCACCACCAACGTCACACTTTCCTTAGTTATTTACGTTATATGCAATGGTTATTAGATAGCCACTATTTAATCTTAAGTAGCATCTTATTTAGTAACAATGTCTCTATTAAGGTATAGCTGACATATATTTGTCTCAAAACAGCCCATATCATTAAGGTATTTACAACGTACCCCACGTGTACGGGTTAGGCACAAGGCCCTATTAATGTGGAACCAGACACAAACCGAAGCTCATGGGTGGCGGGTGCAAAAAATGCGTGGATCCTGTCGGCATTCTCCCATAAGCCTCAGGCGCTGGTCAATAAACCCAGCCCTGCCCCTTTAAATCGTGGGGGCATGAGTTGCCTGGGGAGATAGCCCCCTGGGATCGACGCTGTTAATTTCATTAATAGACACAGGCCCCGAAAGACCAATGTTATTAAGGTATTTGCCTCTCATCCCACTTATGAGGGCATGACACAAGGACATCTTTATGTGGGCCCACCCACAAGCCGAAGCTCATAGGTGGTAAGCATAAAAAACGCGTCGATCCCGTCGGCATTCCCCCTCGAGGGGACGCCCCAGGCACTGGGCAATAAACCCAGCCCTGCCCCTTTAAATCGAGGGGGCAGGTATTGCCTGGGGGGATAGCCCCCTGGGAACGATTCTGTTAATTTAATTAACAAACACAGGCCCCCGAAAGACCCATGTTATTAATGTGTTTAAAATCTTGCGATATATGTTATATATCATTAAGAAATAAATGTTTATGTGTATATTGTTTGAATAATTTGCATACAAGTTTTAATAAAACCGTGTTTAATAAATAATTACTTGGTTTTATTGCTTTCTACTACTTTTGTTTTATTCCCCAACGTATTAAAATCAATCCTATATATAATTTTAATTTGAAATCAATTAGAATAAAGTAAAAATAAATGGAAACTTTTTTATAGTCGTATTTAATTTCATCAGTTTTTCTATTTCAAAATAATATTTAATTGTATTAAAACTTAAATACTTGTGGCTGGAGGACGTATTTTTTCTGGGCTTGTCTAATTAAAGAACAAGAATTGTGTTTCCTCTTTTATCGATGACGTGCCAGGTGGCGTAACGGTTATTGGCGCAAACTGGGTTTGAATTTTGGTTTGGTTTTTTCACTTTCCATGAATTCTATTTGTAAAGGCATGAGACAATTTCTCCCTGGCGTTACTGATAGATAGCAGTTATTTTAGGTATGCAGGTATTTTACTATGGAAAGAGAGAGAATTACTGATTTTACGGCATGTCAACTTATGTTGGGTTATTATATGGAGAAGACGTTTTATTTTATTCATTCTTGATGGTTTTTTTTTTTTTTTTTAAACTCACTTATTTTTTAAAAACACATTTTTCTATTCAACCCATAAACTGGACCCTAACAGGTACTACCACCCCGGGTGAGTGTAGACCTAGGAAAAAATGCGATGTAGGGTTATCACACACTCTCAAGAGCTCCAGAATTGGAACTTCACTACTAGATGCAGTTTAACGCCATACCCAGGACTCTAAGACCCTCACCCACCACTTTCTAGCACATGTATGATAAAAAGGGTTAGTTGTTTGCCATTAGGGCAATAGAGTAGGGACACTGTTATAGGTGCCAACGATGTGACCAGCCGATGGATTAGAGAGGGTCTCTCCACCCGTTCATCTAACCTAAGTAGGGGCCAAACTGGACTGCTCAGCTACCAAGATTCCATCCTTAAGCATCACGGTTGCTACCCACGACCAACAGTTAGTCCCCTTGGGGGGGATTTTACACCTCTGTAGAGATGCAGTCAGTGTATTCTATTGTACAAAACCGACAGGGCTTAAAGAAAAAGGGAGTCCATTTTATTTAGACTTGAATTTGAAGATAACTGATTGATTGATTGATTTTAACGGCATGTCGACATGTCCACGGTTATTTTATTCCTAGAGATTAGGGAATCGCATTTATTGAATATACATATTCATTTTGTGTGTAGTTGTTTCTGTTTTTTTTTTGTTTTTTTTTGCCCACGGTCCTATCGAGTACGATTAATTTTAAAACAGGTCCATATTGGGTTGACCTAGGCCCAGGCACTTGGTGAATATATGAACCCGTTCACCCCCAAGCTACTGGTTAAATAGTACCGCTAATATTCTTCAACAAGGATGATTTCAGCATTAAATAGCACATGAAGGTTGATATGCCATTAAACAAAGTAATTGAAAGCTCCTTTAGATTTTGGGGCTTATTAAAAGCTTTAAAAAGTCGTTAGGGTGGCCTAAAGTCAGTATCGGCCAACGAGGGAGTCTATCCCCTTTTTACTAGCGCTAGACCAAGGATATTTTTGTGGCGCCACACCTACCATCAGCTCCTTAAAATATATTATCTTTTGTTCATTCAATTTCTTCTGAAAGTTCTCAAGTGAGGGTGGTCGCGTTCTTCTCTGAATTATGTTTTAAATCTATTTATATGGAGATTCGATGTCACTACTTACGTCACAATATCCAAAGGAATCGCGTAAGTTTATCAATGAGTATTTAGTTTATAGTCAAAATCATTAATACATAGGATAAAGAACAACCATATATTATACATTTTCAGAAATTAAATAATTCAACATTAAACGGTCCACGTTGTTTGTTAAAACAAGTTTTAATTAATAGATACCCCATATTATTGATTTTTATATAGTTTGTTTTATTTCAATATATATTTGAAATTATCTAACGTGTAGTGTTTTACGAGAAAATTATTTAGAAACAAGAAATAGTCACATAATGTTCCTCTACAATAATTTTTATTATACGATGAAATAAAAACTTTTTCTTTTGATTATCGTCAGTCGTAAAATTTTGTTTTACGACGGACGATAATCAAAACAGAACGGTTTTGAGGCCCCCCCCCCCATTAAAAAGCAAATTAAATAAATATTTGAATTAATCTGAACTTATCTGGTAGAAACTTGTTTTTATTGGAAAGAAAACATATTTATTTGAATTTTGACAGCAAAACTATTTTTATGTCAATTATTAAAAAAATCATAAGATTTCAAGGATCTGTTTAAATTATTTATTCTTTCACGTAATTTTGGACGTCGATAAAATCAAGATATTTTATCTTTTACACTAGAAATGAAATATTCGTTCAATTTTGATAAAATTTTGTAGAATTAAGTAAAAATGTGTTTATTTTTTTAAAAAAATGTGTTGTCCGTCGTAAAACAAAACAAACATCTCAGAAGAGTGGAGTGGATATGATGCTTTTTAAGTAAGTAATCTTTTTTTTTTTACATATTAAATGTTTTATCTTATTTATTTAGTTTACCGCTGTCCCGTTGTGGCAATATCTTTCAAAAACACATTTTTATACCCCCCGTAGGGTATTTTTTCCTTTGTTTATTTCATTTAATTATTGATTTATTTTTTGTTTTTTGTATTTTTATTTTCTCTTTTTTTTTTTTTTTTTTTTTTTTTTTTGCTAGTTATCATAATCAACATCTGATGATAGTCCACTCTGGGTTCTATTTTAAGGGACAATTCAGCACCCTTTAAACGGCTTTACAATTGTGTGCAGTAATGGTTTTACTTTATTCTTTCATTTCTTTCCAATTGAAGAATTTTGCAACCAAACAACACCATAGTTACCTTTTTTTTTTTACAATTGCATTGTGATAGCCTTCAAAACCAACCACCAAACCATTTAAATGTTTTAAAAAGAATCGAATGACTTAAAATATCTAAAAATGTAATGTATTTTTTTTATATTACTTATTTTTTAGATCCATTTTAATATTTTTTTTTTGAGTGTGTGTATGTGAGTAAAAAGAAAAAATTAGTATACCATCTAGTCCTTTTTCGAGTGAGGCATTTTTTATATTATAAAGACAAAACATTGCGTTTGTTTTTAAAGAGCCTTCGAGAGCAATTAAAAATATATTTACAGATATAAGTAATTCTTTTAAAAAATGTTGACCTTTGGATATACCACAATATGATAATTTAATTATTACAACGTTTAATATGTTTACTTAAGAGCTATTTCCGAATAATCCAATATGTAAAAAGTATAATAATTTAACTTCTTTTCTCTCTCCCTCTCTCTCTCTCACACACACACACACACACACACACACACACACACACATCTTTTCTTTCTTTCCTTCTTTTCATTATGTTCGATTGAAACAGATTAGTGTTATCCCTTCCCTGCGCTCATCCCCTCTCTCCATCTTTCCCCTAATCTCTTTCTTTCTAATCATATTTCTGTGTAGCATTTCCTTTTCCTACTCGTGCTTTTTTATATGAAAAACGTAATGGTTCATAAAGAGCAAGAGCCCGTCTCACCCAGTCAACACATAGTTCCAAACTCTCTGAACATTCTCATCTCTCACTCTTCCCACTTCGCCAAGACACTTTTTGCCCAGTAGTAAAAAATGACATGGGGCGTGTTAAGTTTTTAAATGCCATCCTTGGTCAGTTGAAAAGGGCTTAAAGTAAGTCCTGAATTATGGAATCATTTGGTAAGCGAATAAGTCCTATCCAGTGTATTGTTAAAGGTCCAGTGATTTAATCCTATGTCCGTCGTCTACGAAGGTTCAAAGTATTTATGGCCAGTACTGTTGGGTTTAAGTATTATATCAGCAGCAGAGTACTGCCAGAGTGATCACATGGTTCTTGTCGAGTCTAAGTAGAAGTGGGCTTCTAACACACGCCTTATATTTAAAAAATCTCAACACACCCCTATTTTGATATAAGGTGGGTGACTCCATTCAGATTGCATTTAAAAACTTAACAGGTTATAGGCCCAGCACGCTTCCATTTACTGATTCATTTTTAAACATTTTCCATGCTAACCTACTCTCTCTCTCTCTCTCTCTCTCTCTCTCTCTCTCTCTCTCTCTCTCTCTCTCTCTCTCTACTATGTTAATAATATAATGGAGTCATTATCGTTGTATATATATTTACAAACCCCTCCACACGAGCAGGGTGTGACACAAGGTCAATTTCTTAAGCGGAGTTTAACGGGTTTGAATTCCGAGTTTTCCTTCCCCTAGAAAGCTTACCTACCCAAGATTAAAGAGCCCAGTCTGCCCTAATATTTACCCATAACTGGAGGGAAAATAGTTTGATGTATACCTTTCCCAAGAGTATTAGCACTACGTGGGATTTGAATTTGTTGAGACAAATTCAAATCCTATATGAAGCTGTTTTCACTTCACATAGTGCTAATACCCTTGGGAAAGGTATGCATCTAATTATCATTTCCTACGACGGTGACCATTATACCACGCGCCTTCATTAGTCTTTGATTATACCCAGTATATAATGGATTCATCTCCACACTGGATGGTAAGCCTCTGAAATTAATAAATCAGTTTACATACCTAAGTAGCAATATCTCATTTAAAAAAAAACAATGTCAATATACGTATAGGAAAGGCATAGACTGCTACTGACATATGATCAATCATAAGCTGTAGTCGTGTCAGTACTACTCTATGGCTGCACCACTTGAACTTCAACGAAACGCTTGGGGAATAAGCTACATAGGAAATACCAGTGATGCTGATAGCTTTTTATTTAGTGCGTCCTGGGACGCACATATCTGCTTTGAATGAGTCCCCCGGGAATATTTTTGGGGTCCCAGCTAAAGCCGTCTAACTCCTACCTTGTAACCTATCCTGTGTAATTCGTTTCTAAGAAACCATTGAAATGTATTTACAGTTAGCTTGAAATGGTGAGAGAATAAAAACGAAAAACAGTGGGACGCATTGATAGGATTTTACTGCGTCCTTTTATATTTTTGTGCGTCAGGACGCGTACCTATTAGCATCTCTGAACAACGCAAGGATACTCTGTGCTATGGAACAAATCTAAAAATCAGCACTTCAATAAATGCAGCTGTATGACCACTTACCTCCAGAAACCATCCAAGTAAGACGAACGGGACATGCTGGACGCTGCTGGAGAAGTAAATACCTTCTCTGTGTGGACACCCCACCATGGACACACCAGAGTAGGCCGACTAGTAAAAAAAGTTGATCAGCTCTAAGAAAGAAAGAAAAGTCTTCTGCTGATATTCTGCCCTGAGGCCCGTTGCACCACAATCCTCATGACCCCTCCACCACTCACTCACTAGCCCATAGAGCCATTGTTTCTGTCAAAGCCCATTCCTCATACCCCAACAGACAAGACCCAACCCTTCCATTAGACTTTAAGGGGTGGGGTTACGAATAACCAGTCTCTAAACACAAGATAAAGGCCGTTAATTGAAACAGTTATATTTGATGCGCTGTACATAAACACACCTATAATTCAGACACTGATCTTGGTCGGACAAGAAACAGTGGTGGGGGGTGGTGGCTGCGGTGAGGATAGATTGAATGAAATCGAGAAAGCGGCGGCAAAAACAACATCCTTTAAGTCCTCCACATCTCTCCCACCCCCCACACACACACACCTTCTTCCCAATCTGGATATAATAATAGACTAATTGTGTCTGTCTTTCTGTCTGTCTGTCCCTCACGGGATTGTGTTAATTTAATAAAACTATGGAAAAAATTAAAGAAGATATTCTTATAGAAGTACATTTCTAAACTAGGTTATATTAAAAAAACATAGGTGATTTTCGGATACTGAGGTCCCGGTCTCCTGCCCTAAAATACGCTAGGCGGCGCCTGTTGAAAAATTTAACTGTGCTAGTATTGAACCGCATATCGATCTAAAAGCGATTTTATCGACAATTTAATGCGATATGAAAGCGATATTTTACAGGCCCCCACCTTAAGTTTTTCATCGACAAGTAATTGTACATATTTTAACCTCACGTTTTAAAATATATTTTTTTCGGTATTTTCATTTTATTTTGTTTCGAAACAACTGTCACGTCTTTTTAAATAAATACGACCGTGTTTCGAAAATAAAAACACTCAATACATTAAACAAAGACAAATACAAAAAATCAGAATATTTAGATATTACTTGTCGATAAAAAAAAAACTTGGAGGGGGCTGTAAAATATCGCTTTCATATCGAAAAACGTCTTCAAATCGCTATGCGGTTCATTACTAACACGGTTCACATTTTCAGCAGGCGCCGCTTGATACACCTGAATCTGAATACTTAAGAGTATATTAAACTTGAGATGCATGACGGGAAGCTGAATAACTGAATGCTGCGTGTTATTCTGAACACATCTCTGAAACAGCACCCAACATGAAAACAGCTGTATGGCAACTTTCCCCCTATCATACAAACTATCCGAGTAAGGCAATCAAGGTATGTTGGACACTGCTGAAGTGACAAAGACGAATTCTCGTAAGTAGTGTTACATAATCATTGGATACCTAATGATTATGACAATAGTGTAGAAATCATATTAGTGCAGCTGATGGCCTTGAGAGTGAATGACAGCGTTTGACCTCACTCTGACCTTGCGTTCTGGGGATAATCGTGAGAATCGGAAGGCAATAGAAGCCCCTTTCTGTTTAAGGGGTAAGCAACTCAGGCAGTTAGAGTTAGAACTTAGAAGCGAAGCTAGCAAGATGTGAGTCTCACTGCGTGATTGTCTGGTCTGGGGTTCTACGAATAAAGTAACATCATCGTAAATCGAAGTCTTGTAGTTATTACTAAAAGCTAACAATGACACAGGGCTTCTGATAAGAAGTGATCCCCAACAGAAACCAGACCCGGAACCCTCAATAGAAGACCAGACGAGACCTTAGAAGATATACCAGACCAAGATAGATGATAGATGATCACAAGCAAAGCCGGCCAGAAGAATAGACGACCAGAGTAAGAAGTAAGAGAAGTATATAACATATATCTATTTAGTGCCGTCAAAGAAAAGGCACTACGTAACAATAGCACCCTATATGAAATCAACTGTACGAACACTTGCCCCTTATCACATAAACAATTCGAGTAAGACGATCAAGATATACTGGACACTGCTGGATGTTGTATTGTCCTCGGCCGGAAAACGAAGCTTCCGGCAAAAAGACAAAGAAAAATATAAAAAAACATATTTAAAAAAAGGGGAAAACGAAAGCGAGGCTTTCCGGTCAAGGAAGCAGGGAAAAGGTAAAACGTCAGTTAGTCAGTCGTGAGACGGTCAGAGCGGACGGCGAACAGTGAGTGACCGACGCTCACGGTCCGTCGCGGCCAAGGGCGGTGAGACGCCACCAGCCACCCCTTTACCTCATCATCCCGGCAGTAGTAGTAGTCATCGTCAACCCTTGGGCACTCATTGTAAGCTCTGCGCCTTCACCACCCACACACCGAAGAAAATAAAGAAGGGTCCTCTCTTTGTACATACGTATCTGTTGTTTATTGAAGTCCAGTAGTCGGTAGTAGCTGACTACTAACATACATCGCTTTGGGTACAGTGAAAACCCCAGTACTAACGTACACGATTTAGAGTAGCGAAGAAGGCTGTAATTTAACATATAGATACTTGATCCCAGTATGCAACACTGGAGAAGCAAAGATGAATTCATAACGAGGTTACCATATGGATACCTACATAAGAGGACCTCTCAGGGGCGTTTACCGATAGGAACGGTTGGCAAGTGAGAGAGTCGTGGATATCCGTGCTGCCAGCGCGTCCTGAGGATGATCACCATTGCTTTCTACGTCTGTATTTGAAAGAAGAACATAGGTAGGGAAAAGAGAAAGATAACCCCATAATTTTCCCTGTTTTTTTTTTTTTTTTTTAGCGCGTCCGGATGATGGTGGTGATGATCACCATTGCTTTTCTACGTGTGTATTTGAAAGAGGAACATGGGTAGGGAAAAGAGAAGATAACCCCATAATTTCCCCGGTTCTTTTAGACACTTAAAGGCTGACAACTTAAGCAAAATCAAAAATACACAAACAAAAAAGAAACGACTTTGAAAAATTCCGACTAATAGATTTTAAATTAAATTAGAACAAACTATAAAATTTTTACCAATCCTCGTTTTAAAAGTTCCGCCCAAAACCTTTCAAAAGTAAAAAGTTTTTTTTTTCAATTAAAGTGCCTACCAGTAAATGGTTCTAATTGTCTGAGTGCCATTAGGATGATGTACGACAAGTTTGTTCATTTTTTCTTTCTGAATAGTCTTGGAAATAATTGAGAAGCATAGAAAAGTCTCTTTTCTTTTCATTTTTAGGAGTAAATCCCGACCCTATTATATGAAAAAAAAACTTCAGAAGGGATAAAATTTAGTTATTTACTAAACTTAGCTTAGAAGTGGCAATATATATATATATATATATATATATATATATATATATATATTAATATATAATAAGATTTTTTGGATGTTTGTTTATTTTTAGAAACGTTGCTGAATAAAGTATATATTAAATTTTACTTGAAGGCACTTACAACGCATGTATCGCATAAAATTCGATTATAGTATCGAATTTTATGCGATACATGCGTTGTAAGTGCCTTCAAGTAAAAATTTTATATTTATATATATATATATATATATATATATATATATTAGGCAAAAGTACCCGGTCCATGACAGGACTAAAATAAATTAACACCAGGTAGTGAGTGGGTAAGAGATAGAATAAGAGGAAAATAATTTATAGAATTTTTAAAAAAAATGTAAAACTTAAGTTTTGAGAGTTTTTGAAATATAATTCTATTTTTCCAAAACTGTTTTTTGTACATATGACAAAAACTTCAATCCAGTTCCTAATTGCTTGTTTTTCTTAATTACTTGTTGCATTAAAGTGATAAAAAATATCAATTAGTTTATTTACCCTAAAAAAGTAACAATAAAAGGAGCTAGTATTAAACATGTTTCCTTATTTATTTATCTCTATCGCCTGAGCTCTAATATACGCCGACAGCACCTCTGCTGCATAAAACCTCCTTCCAATGGGCCACCAGTTAGCCATAGGTGACGACCCGTGGTGTTTGCAGAGCAGTCATGGCATGCACCGTTACTTTGGCTAGACGGGCGCGGTCGAGAAGTCTATCCAATCAATCGGCTGGTCATGTCAAGCCCTAGCACCTATATGGTTGTCCCTACCGTATTGCTCTTATGGTAAAACTGAATCCCAACCATGGAGCTCTGGGAAGTTTGGAGTGTCGGGGCCAAAACAGCCTTGACCCCTTTCTCTGAACGAACGCACGTAATCAGAGCACGCGTGCGCATTTTCGCACGTAAGCAAACCCCTTTCCATATCTGACCAATATATCCAGTTTTTGCCAGCTTTAACCCTTTAAGCTCCACCCTTTCGCGTGTATGGGTCACGTAGCCAAAACTATGTCATCATCATCTCTAACAAACTTTTCCCTGACGTCATTCGATATTTCCGGCAAAATTTCGGGTATTTAAGAAAGTCGTTTGCGATGCGACGACAGTTCAGCCAGCCACCGACAGTTAACGATCCTGATTCCTATCTGAACAAATGGCCTTTCCTGATTCCTGAACGACCTGCCTTTCTTTGACGCTAGACGACCAGCCTCGTTCTTTGCTGTGATGACACAAATATTTCCAGCCAGCAATATCAGCCTTTTTCAAGGCTAAACAACCCAGCTCTTTTCAGAGCTAACCAGTCGGCCTTTCACCTCAGTCTTCCTTAACCACGAATGCATCCTAGGGCGAAATCCCTAGAAGATCTGGATCTTACGACCAGATAGGCGTCCCTCGCCGACAGTACGCTAGGTCCTAGCTTGGTAGATCCGACTCGATCTTCCGCCGAGCAAACACCTAGCTACTCGAGGCATTTGCGCACACGTACCAGCCGGTCTGAAATCCGCATAACCGCGGCCAATCAGACCCAAGCAACGCACGTGCTAAGCGAACGGTCCGTCGCTGTTACGTTTCACGCTCGTACCCGAACAGTCCTCGACGGGACTACGACCGGGGCTCGCAGGCCGATACAACCGCAAGCCGAGACGTTACCGACCGACACGACGTCACCGAAACCTGTAGACGCACTGTATCCGATTCCGGATTCCAGCTGTCTATCCGACAACCGACGACCTATCCACCCAGATCAACGAAAGACTGACCGAACGTTGAGCGACCAACCGTCGAACGACGAAAACTCTCAACTTGCCGATTTACCTTTGTCAATTCTCGGAGAATAAATGACCACCTGTTTACTTCCTGCCATCTAAATCCTCTGCCTTTGTCTCTTTCATTGCCTCCAGTCGTTTCACTTATTCAAAGTCTGTGGGGTCGACATCCTTATCGGCCCCGCAACAGGAGTACCGCTTCATTGCCATTTCTCCCAGGCCCACATTGACCCGGAGTGGTAGTACTTGTTAGGCCCACCAAGTACGACCACCCCAGGCTCCATTTATTGGTTAAATAGATCAAAAATGAGTTATAAAAATATGTTTAAAAAATGAATTAGAAATAATTTGAATACCCAGAAATAATGAATAAAACAAACATGACTTCGGCATAAATTGTTTTAAAATTTAAATAACGTGTTTGTTTTAGTATGTATTTTTACTTTTGACAAAGTGTCCGTTTTAGTAAATTTGTCGGCAGAAGTTGATGTTTAAATGTATCAAAAAATAATTACACTAGCAAATATATGCACCCTCCGGGTGCAAGTATTTAATTTAATGAATATATAATTAAATTAGAAAAGCCAACGAAACTAAATAAGAATGCAGATAAAAAGATTTGAAACAGAGGGGTATAATCGAAAGAAAAATAACTGAAAACATACTCTTCCATCATTCCCGTATTTCATTGCTAAATTTTCCTAATTTAACTATTTAGTTAAAATAGGAAGTAAAGAATAAATTCACAGTTATTTCTTCTTGCTAATGGATTTTTTTAAAGATTTATTCACGAGATTTTGCTCATATTCATTAAGATAAAGCCAAACAATTAGAAATCATTAATACTAAGCACATATTTATTTAAAATCAATTTTTTTAAATCAATATGCAAATTAGCCTTCCTGTTCACAGTGTAAACTTGCTATTTATTGTATATGTAAATACAGTTGCATATTATTAGTATGCAGATATGGTCAACAGTATTAATAATGTTAAACAATTTTATTAATAATTGAGGTTTTAAATAAAAAATAAAATCATGAAGAATGCAGCGTAAATAATCAAGGGAATTGTGACTTGAGTAGTAATATAGTTTCGGTTACAGACTGAAAAACACACAATCTCCATTATAATAAGATATGTAATATCATTTCACTATTTTACTGATGTTCATTATGTTACTACTTTTGACTTAAACAAAAATTTGACCTTATATAATCGATTTGATTAATTTCAATTTGTTTTTAAAGTGAAAATTGGTGCTTGAATTGTTGGATACCTAATATAAAAATACAGGTAATTTATAAGGAAGTGCTCCCGGTCTCCTGCCTCAGAAATAGACAAATTCGTGCCCGAGTCGTTTCAGCTCGGAATTTTTCGCGTATTCCCGGTACAATTTTAGAAATATTTATTTGGTTAGAAATAAAATAAAATAATTTTTCTAAATATGTAATTTGTATGTGGTTTTATCGATTGAATTAATTTTATAAATAACAATAATAAAAGAAAACATTTAACGATTAATAATAAATGAACTTTTCGTTATTATTAATTCTTTCATTTTAGAATAAAATATATCCATCTCTAATCAGTATAACTCAATCCTTTACATTCCACCTACAAATAAGATACTGTTTAGTTATTAGCTTCTTTATTAATTTTAGGGGCCGAAAAAGGAAATAAATTAAACTCGAATTTGTCGTATGTACAAAAGATTTTTAGAATAAAACAACAAAACAAAAGCACTATTATAAACCGAAACAAAAGAAAAAAAATTGAAATACGGACAATTGTATTTAATTCTTAGCATTTTATTGTTACATTTTAATACGGTAAAAACAGGTATCAAAAAAATACATTTCATTTCTTCAATTTGAAATCAACAGGCAAGGAAGCTGCTTATAAAAATAAAATTGTTTCAACAAAAATGTAAACTACAAAAAGAGACTATTCTAAAAATAAATGAATATTATAATGCTTTAATTCTTAACTTTGTTCATCGTCAAATCTTTAATAAAGTTTAGGAATGCATTTAAAAAAATAATATCTTAATGGAAAAAAAATCCTAAAATAAACAACATTCTACTAATACAAATTTTAAAAAAGTTTTTCACTTCTCATTCACTCTCTGGCGTTCCTAATTTTTTAGTCCGGTCATGGACCGGGTACTTTTGCAAATATATATATATATATATATATATATATATTAATATAATATATATATATATATTAGATAGATAGATATAGATATATACATAAGTTATTAAAAGTAAAGCATATTATCTTATTCAGTATATTAAAATAATTCCCAACAAAACAATAATTGTTATAATCGTGAAGAGGATTTTAAAGAATCTGAAACTTTGTGTTACTGGATAAATAGAAGAAAAAAAAACAGCATTCAAACCACTTAGATCAGTTGATTAGAGCAAGCAGAAGGTTTCCGGTTTTAACAGGCCTTAGCCAATTCCCAGCATGAGATGTCCCAGCTTTGATCTATGCCCGGAAAGTGAGAGGAGCTGCAGGTAAGTGTGGCACTCCTCTTCAGACACCAAACCTTGCCCGCACTTGAGAAAAGGGGAATATACTATTCTATGGCTGACAATAGGCTATCTCTCTTACTCTATATATTAAATATAGTAAATCTGGTTGCCCTAGTCGGTAATCAGTAGATCAGCAAGGG
>CM042153.1:1240919-1264637 GCA_023376005.1 Doryteuthis pealeii | reverse complement strand
GAAAAGAATTAAGCGATTAACGACTCCAATAATTCCAGATTTATATTTGGGCATTTCATTCTTTGGACGATTTGGACGAATCTCATTTCTAAACCAAGAGATTGGTGGCAGATGGGAGATTAGTATCAATAGATATTACAAAATTACCAAAAAATCAGATATCGGCAAGATTGAAATGAATACAATTCCATATTTTATCTCTCCCAAAAAAATAAACTTAATAATCAATTTCCGTATAATTTTTAGGGTAAATTCAAATTAAGAGGACGGAAACAGTTTTAGCGTCAAAAATATTTAAAATTTGTGTTTTTTTTTAAATGACATTGCGCAAAACAGAGGAATTATCCACAAGTACTTTTCCCCTCATACATTAGGAATTTCTTGGCGTAATAAATTTGGAAACTTAATAATTTAGCCTGCATTAAAGCTCGAATCGCTACCTCAACTTAGCTCTTAATACAAACCAAAAAAAGTATAGTAAGTACAATCGAAAAAGCTCGTAAATTGGGTGTTTAATTCGTAAGCACACGGTCATCTATTTATGATATAATATATATATCATATATATTACTGATAATATATTATAATATAATATCACAGTTACTTGAAATCCATCCAGGCAAACAAAATTATATCACTTCTGGATTTCTATTTAAATCTGATAAAAGTGCTTAATATAAAGAGCTAAATGTACGTTTTTTAAAAACGGATGGATTTAGGAATCTTTCCGACTCATGCAGTTTCTCACAGGTTAGCGCGAATCTTCACGGAATTTCGTTTTTACAACGTGAATATATAATTTTTTTTGGGGGGGGGAGGAATATGTAAAGCTTAATGACAGTCATACGCTAATTTTTGAAAATTAAATTGAATCAATAATCAATGGAATTAGGCGGGCATACTATTCAAATGTCAAGGTCTAAACAAATTCGAGAAAAAATCAATCTTCTGATGTACATTTCGACCTATTAAGCCTCATCAGCAGAGCTATAGACAGGGAAGACGCTTTATTTAGCCCTACATTTGAATAGCGTATGCCCGCCAATCATTAATTATAAATTAATTAATTTTCTAAATTAGCGTCACGATTTTTTGGGAGAATTATGTCGCTTAATGTACATATTCTCCAAAATGTTGGCCAAATAAAGTCATATAAAAATGCATTGTTTAGTTTACTTCTCATGATATATATATATATATTATAGTATATCTAATATTATATTAGTATATAATACTGCGTGTAGGTTGGTACCTGCCACCCATTTACCACAGGTATTTATATGATCACGAAGGTCATAAATCAATTTGAACTTCAGTGAGGGATGCGAACTCTTGACGTATTCGAACTTAGATAATCCGGGATGGTGTTGCGTGGTTAATCCACGATAATCTCACAGTAATGTAGTGGGATCTATTACACCGAACGGGGATAGGCTGTGCCTCCTTTGGCTTTGAGTTTTATACTATCCGGATTAAAAAATAGTAGAGTATAGCAGGTTTTTAGATTTCATATTCTCACGGGCCATTTTGAAATTAGCAGTGACTCTATCGACATGCCGAATGTCGCATATTATATTCGTTAATTTGTGCATTTAACACTCATTTACCAATAATTGCTAATAATTAAACTTCTTTGAAAAGTGTGATGTGTCAGGATCGGCTCGTAATATTAACTATGGTTATCATAATAAAAGTGGTCCTAAGTAACACTCGTAGTATGGAAATTCATTAATTTTGCAAGAGATTTATCGCAGGGTTGCACTGCACATCGGAAACTCAAATATACCCCCCAGCCGGGTAACTGTGATCCCAAGTTGGGACCAACAGAGAGAATCTAGGGGTTAAGTGTAAATTACGTTACCACTGGATTTTCTCATAAAATTTCTAGCCTCAGAAAAAGTCATTATGTTTGATGATACCTTTGGTAAGTACAGGGGCTTTGTTTTTAACAACTCATATCTTCGACAAACACGATAGCTAGATAACAAGGATAAGGACAGTGCAGAGACACCAAAATAGTAATAGTTATCTACGTAAAATTACGCCTAATATGATGGCCAAAGGAACATGGTTGCTGTTTAAGTATATACATCAAATATATATAGATATATATATATATATCAGTATAATATAGTATATATATATATGTATGTGGGAGGTATCAAAGGTTGTATCGAGGATGATACAAAGAACAGGCTTCCGCAAAGTAGATTTTATACGGGCCAACTACCAAATGCTAAGCAGTTCTATTGGACGTCCTCTCTTACGCTTAGCAAGCGACCAATTTGGAAAACGCCTAGATATTGACGCTGAGTGCTTGGGGAAAGATCCTAGCCAATAACTATACGGAAATGCGTATACTGGGTCGTAACGGGCGGCACCGCCGTATTCACGCTAAAACTAAGGAGAGGTCTTTGAAGCTAGTATCAGACGAGAGCATGGCGGCTTCTGTCACACTCGAGGAACACATCTAAAATCGTCTTCTTGACGGGTAGCGCATGCCACAACATAGGAGGAATTCACAAATCCACTGCATGCTTGACCCTCATCTAATCTCAGATATGGAGAGTCACCATTATATATATATAGCAATAACGTATCAATAATGGAGAAATAGTCTGGTATCTTCTGTCTGTACCGAGAGACCTACGTCCATAGCTCTACGTCAAAGCTGGTATGTCACAATATTTCTTATGCTAATAATACACCCTAAAATTTGATAAGCAATTTTTTAAAAATTGTTTTTTACTTCTCGTCCTTTTTTCTTTGTTTATCAAGCACAAGAAGTTAACTAAAAAGTTGTTCAAATAAATAAATACCTCACGATTTGTGTAAAATTGATGTGGATATCAATAATCAATTGTTTAATTATAACAGCAAGCAACATTTTATTTGGCCAGAGGGACGGGCTAAGTTTTCATTTCAATGTTTTTATATTTTTGTTTTTTTTTACTCTTTAATTATTTTAAATATGAGGATCATGCTTACTTATAATACCAAAAACCCTCATTACATGAATTTTTAACTCCCACCCTTCTTCAGGCAATGGTCTTCAAAAATTAATTTTTACGACCGCCCGGGGGTATGTTCTGATTGGCCGTTAGTATATATAATAAATGAATAGGCCTCACCTGCTGACTGATGATACTTTTGTAAAAGCATGAAACAATATAATGAATTGTCATGAGCGGGAGGTGAGTAGACATTCATATTTCAGATTTTATTCCTACTTCCACTGTCCAGTATTTTGAGCAGTTTTGATTTCATGAGAGAAGGGCGGGTTAGAACGATTGTGTGTCATTTCTTCTCAAATCTCTGTGCTCTCTCTCTCTCTCTCCCTTCTCCTATCTCTCCCCTCTCTCTCCTCTCCTCATCTCCCCTCTCTCCCCTCTCTTCTCTCTCAATTTCTCTCTCTCCCTTTTGTTCTCTCCTCTCCTGCTTCCTATCCGCGCCCTCTAATTTCTCCTCTCTCTCTCACTCCATCTCTCTCCTCTTTCTCTCTCTCCTCTCTTATCTCCCCCTCTGTTCTCCTATCCTCTTCTCACTCCCTCTCTTCATCTTTCTCTGCTTCCTCTCTATCCCCTCTCTGTCTCCTCTTCTCTCTTCACTCTAACGCTCTTTTTCCTCTTTCTCTCCTCCTCTCTCTCTCTTTCCCCATCTCCCTCTCCTTTTGTCTCCACCTCTCTTCTCCTCTCTCTCTCTCCACCTCTCTCTTTCTCCACCTCTCTCTCTCTCTCTCTCCCTCCTCCCCCTCTCTCTCTCTCTCTCTCTCATATAACTTGGCAGACCTAAAATTCTGATCGGTTTCAGCTCCGGTTAGAGGTAGCTGTTAAAAAAGGTCAAGGCCGCAATGACGAGACGTAAACGTTGAACACGTGTCTGTGGATGACTGATTATATATGCTCCCAATTTCCTGAGATCAGCTGTAGGAGGACGGGACATAGTTGAAATTTCACCGTTTAGCGTAAGCATTTACTCGCCTGTTACTTACAGACTTGAATTCTCTCAATGATTGTAAAAACATCACATCCTGGTATGTATCAATCAATTTTCGCCCCAAAACTGACAGTCACTGACGGCCGTAAGGTAAGTAACTTGGCAGACGAAAATTCTGTCGGGTTTTGCTCCTTGCTAGCGAGTAGCCTGTTAAAAAAGTTGATGAGGACGAAGACGTCGAAAACAGTGTCTGTGGATGACTTTAACATATATATATAATACTTATATATATATATATATATATGTGTGTGTTGTTGTGTGTGTGTGTGTGTGTGTGTGTTCTGTGTCTGATGTCTATGGTCTGTGACTTTTGCTTATGTATAATGTCCAGTTTAGCTCAGTCGGTAGAGCGTCTGACTTTATGAAACACAAGCTTCCTGGTCGATACCGGCCCTCGCGACCTCAGCTATATGGAGTAGTACTGGATCTGTGCCGGTTAAAGTTAAGGAGCTAGAGTGGCAGGTGTTTCGCTTCATCTCAGACATTAAACAATTATATTTGTCTTAGCGGTAGGTGAAAAGGAGATAGAACTCCTCTTGCTGTCTAGCTGATTACCCGATCTGTGAGGCCAACCACGACTTTACTTATATTATATGATTATAAGGAAGTCGGAGAAATGGCCTATTGTCGAGCGATAAGGGTATATGCCCCTTTTCTCAAGTGCGTGGGAGTTTGGCTGTTTAAAGAGGATTGTCCACATTACTGCAGCTCCTCACTTTACGGCATAGCATCAAAGCTGGGACACTTCAATGACTGGAACTAGCTAAGGCCTGTTCCAAAACCGGGAACCTTCTGAATTGCTCTAATCAACGATAAGTGGGTTTGAATGCTGTTTTTTTTAGTTCTCTATTTATTTCAGGTAAACACCAAAACGTTTCAGATGCTTTAAAATCCTCTTCAAGCGATTTATACAATTATGGTTTGTGTTGGAATTGATTTTCAGTTGTACTATAAGATAATATATTACTTTAATAACTTATGTATATATCTATATCTATCTATCTAATATATATATTATATATATATATATAATATAATTATATATATATATATATATAATACCTGCAAAAAGTACCGGTCCATGATCGGACTAAAAAAATTAGAAACGCCAGAGATGAATGAATGAGAAGAGAAATTTTTTTTTTTAAAAATTGTATTATTAAGAAGTGTTGTTTATTTTAGGGATTTTTTGTCCATTAAGATATTATTTTTTTTAAATGCATTCCTTAAATTTTATTAAAGATTTTGACGAGAACAAAGATTAAGAATTAGAGCATTATAATATTCATTATTTTTTAGAATAGTCTCTTGAGTTTACATTGTTTGAAACAAGTTTTATTTTTATTAAGAGCTTCCTTGCCTGTGATTCAAATTTAAGAAATGAAATGTATTTTTTTGATACCTGTTTACCGTATTAAAATGTAACAATTAAAATGCTAAGAATTAAATACATGTCCGTATTTCAATTTTTTTTCTTTTGTTTCGATTTATAATAGTGCTTTTTGTCTGTTGTTTATTCTAAAAATCTTTTTGTACATACGGACAAATTCGAGTTTAATCTATTTCCTTTTTCGGTCCCTAAAAATTAATTAAGAAGCTAATGAACTAAACAGTATTCTTATTTGTAAGGTGGAATGTAAAGATTGAGTATTACTGCATCTAAAAATTGATATATTTATTTCTAAAAATGAAAGAATTAATAATAACAAAAAAGTTAACTTTATTTAATCGTTTAAATGCTTTTCTTTTATTATGTTGATTTATAAAAATTAATGTCAAGTCGATGAAAACCACATACAAATACATATTTAGAAAGATTATTTTATTTTATTTCTAAACCAAATAAATATTTCTAAGATTGTACCGGGAATACGCGAAAAAATTCCGCAGGCTGAAACGACTCGGGCAGCCGATTTGCTCTATTTCAATTTCTGAGGCAGGAGACCGGACGCACTTTTCCTCATTAAATTACCTGTATTTTTATTAGGGTATCAACAATTCAAGCACCAATTTTCACTTTAAAAACAAATTGAAAATTAATCAATTGGGATTATTTATAATGTCCAAATTTTTTTGTTTAAGTCAAAAAGTAGTTAACATAATTGAACATCAGAAAATAGTGAAATTGATATTACATCATCTTATTATCAATGGAATTGTGTGTTTTTTTCAGTCTGTAACGAACTATATTACTACTCAAGTCACAATTCCCTTTGATTATTTACGCTGCATCTTTCATGATTTTAGTTTTTATTTAAACCTCAATTATTAATAAAATTGTTGAAATTATTAATACTGTTAGACCATATCTGCATACTAATAATATGCCAAACTGTATTTACATAACAATAAAATAGCAAGTTGTTTACAGCTTCGTGAACCAGAGGCTAATTTGCATATTTGATTTTAAAACAAAATAATGTTGATTTAATAAATAGTGGTAGTATTAATGATTTCTTAATGTTTGGGCTTTATCTTTAATGAATATTGAGCAAAAAATCTCGTGAATAAATCTTAAAAAAAATCCATAGCAAAAGAAAATAACTGTGAATTTATTCTTTACCTCTATTTAACTAAATAGTTAACATTAGGAAAATTTAGCATGAAATACGGCTGCAATGATGAAGAGTATGTTTTCAGTATCTTTATCTTTCGATTATACCCCCCTTGTTTCAAATCTTTTTATCTGCCATTCTTATTTAGTTTCGTTGGCTTTTCAAGTTTAATATAATTATTTCATTAAATTAAATTACTTGCACCCGGAGGGTGCATTAATTTGCTAGTGTAATTAATTTTTGATACATTTTAAACATCAACTTCTGCCGAAAAAAAATTTACGAAACGGGACGCTTGTCAAAGCTAAAAATACATACTAAAACAAACACGTTATTTAGATTTTAAAACAATTTATGTTGAAGTCATGTTTTTTATTCATTATTACTGGGTATTTCAAGATTATTTCTAATTCATTTTTTAAAACATGTTTTAATTAATCCTTTTTGATCTATTAAACCAATAACATGGGGCCTGGGGTGGTCATCTGGTGGGCCCTAACAATACTACCACTACGGGTCAATGTGGGCCTGGAGAAATGGCAATGAAGCGGTACTCAAACTTCCCAGAAGGCTCCATAGATTGGGATCAGTTTTACCATGAAAGCAATACGGCTAGGGACAACTCATAAGGTGGTAGTGCTTGACATACCAGCCGGATTGATTGGATAGATTCTCCGGACCGCCCGGTCTAGCCAAAGTTAACGGTGCATTTTGCCCAATGAGCTGCTCTGGCAAAACACCACGGCGTCGTCACCTACAGCCAACAGGTGGCCCAATTGGAAGGTGGTTTATGTAGCAGAGGTTGCTGTCGGCGTAATTTGAGCCTCAGGCTAAGAAGATGAATTAAAAAGGCACACATGTTTAATTACTTAGCCTCCTTTAATTGTACTTTTTAAGGGTAAAAAAATAAACCTAAATTTGACATTTTCACTTTAATGCAACAATTAATTAAGAAAAAACAACAATTAGGAACTGGATGGAAGTTATTGTCATATGTACTAAAACAGTTTTTGAAAAATAGATATTATATTCAAAACTCTCAAAACTTAAGGTTTTTAACATTTTTTAAAAATCTGCTATAAAATTATTTTCCTCCTATTCTATCTCTTAACCCACTCACTACCTGGTGTTAATTGATTTGTAGTCCTTCATGGACCGGGTACTTTTGCTATATATACAGACATATTATATATATATATATATATATAGTATATTAGTATATATATATATATATATATTAAATTTTACTGAAGGCACTTACAAAAACGCATGTATCGCATAAAATTCGGATACTAATATCGAATTTTATTGATACATGCGTTGTTAAGTTGCCTTCAAGTAAAAATTTAATATATACTTTATTCAGCAACGTTTCTAAAAATAAACAAACATCCAAAAATCTTATATAATATATATATATATATATGCCACTTCTAAGTTAAGTTTCTTAGTAAAATAACTAAATTTTAGATCCCTTCTGAAGTTTTTTTCCTATAATAGGCTCGGAGAGTTTACTTCCTAAAAATGAAAGAAAAGCAGACTCTATTGCTTCTCAATTATTTCCAAGGACTATTTTAGAGAAAAAAAAAGAAAATAACTGTCGTACATCATCCGGTAATGGCACTCAGACAATTAGGAACCATTACTGGTAGCACTTTAATTTGAAAAAAAAAAATCTTTTTACTTTGAAAGGTTTTCGGGCGGAACTTTCTAAAACGAAGGATGGTTTTAAAATCTTTATAGCTCCCGTTCTAATTTTAATTTAAATCTATTAGTCGGAATTTTTTCAAAGTAGGTTTCTTTTTTGTTTGATGCTATTTTTGCATTTTCTGCTGAAATTGTCAGCATTAAGTGTCTAAAAGAACTGGGGAAAATTCATGGGTATCTTCTCTTCCCTACCCATGTCCTCTTTCAAATACCCACGTGAAAGGCAAATGGTGTATCATCACCAGCATCATCAGACGCGCTAAATAAAACAGGGAAATTGATGGGGTTTATCTTCTCTTTTCCCTACCTATGTTCCTCTTTCAAATACCCAGTAGAACGCAATGAGTGCATCACCATCCATTTCATCAGGACGCGCTAAAAAAAAAAAAACAGGAAAATATGGGGGTTATCTTCTCTTTTCCCTACCTAATGTTCTTTCTCAAATACAGACGTATGAAAAGCAATGGTTTGATATCCCAGTTACGCGCTGGCAGCACGGATCATTCCACGACTCTCTTCACTTGCCAACCGCCGTAATCGGTAATCTGCACCTGAGAGATCCTCTTATGTAGGTATCCAATGGTAACCTCGTAAGAAAATCATCTTGCTTTCTCCTGTTATGCATACTGATTATCAGTATCTATACTTTAAAATTACGGCCTTTCTTCGCTACTCTAAAATCGTGTATGTTCAAGTTACTGGGGTTTTCACTGTCACCCAAAGCGATGGTAAGTGTTAGTAGTCAGCTACTTACCGACTACTGGGACTTCAAATAAAACAAACAGATACGTATTGCTACAAAAGAGAGGACCCTTCTTTTATTTCTTCGGTGTGTGGGTGGTTGAAGGCGCAGAGCTACAATGAACTTGACCGAGGGCTTGACGATGACTACTACTACTGCTGGGATGGATGAAGGTAAAGGGGTGACTGGTGGCCGTCTCACCGCCACTTAGCCGCGACGGAACCGTGAGCGGTCGGTCACTCACTGTTCGCCGTCCGCTTCTGATTCGTTCACGGACTGACTACACTGACGTTTTATCTTCTTCCTCTGGCTTTCCTTGACCGGAAAGCCTAAAAAGCTTTCGTTTCCTTTTTGTACATAATATATATATTTTTCTTGTCTTTTTGCCTCGGAAGCTTCGTTTTCGACCGAGGACATACAACATTCAGCAGTGCTCCAGTATATCTTGATCGTCTTAACTCGAATGGTTATGTGATAAGGGCAGAGTGTTTCGTTACAAGATTGATTTCACTTATAGGGTGCTATGTTACGTAGTGCCTTTTTCTTTTGACGGCCACTAGAATAGTGACTCATTATATACTCTTTTACTTTCTTACTCATGTCGTCTATTTTCTCTGGCCCATCTTTGGCTTGGTGAGATCATCTATCATCTATCTTGGTATGGTATATCCTTCTAAGGTCTCGTCTGGCCTCTATTGAGGGTTCCGTGTCTGGTTCGGATGTTGGGATCACTTCTATCAGAAGCCCTGTGTCATTGTTAGGCTTAGTAATAACTACAAGACTTCGAATTACGATGATGTTACTTTATCGCTAGAACCCCAAGACCAGACAATCACGCAGTTGAGACTCCAACATCTCTGCTTAGCTTCGCTTCTAAATTCTAACTCTAAAACTGACTGAAGTTGCTACCCTCTTAAACCGGAAGGGCTTCTATTGGCCTTCCGATTCTCAACGATCATCCCCAGAACGCCAAGCTCAGAGTGAAAGGTCAAACGCTGTCATTCACTCTCAAAGGCCATCAGCTGCAGCTATATGAATCAAACTATTGTCAATAATACATAGGTATCCAATGATTATGTAACACATTTACGAGAATTCGTCTTTGTCACTTCGAGCAGTGGTCCACACACATCTTGATGCCTTACTCGGATAGTTTGTAAGATAGGTGAAGTGGCCGTGACAAGCTGTTATCAATGTGGTGCTGTTCAGAGAATTTGTTCAGGATCACGCAGCATTCAGTTATTCAGCTTCCCGGTCAATTGCCATACCACTTTAATATATTCTAATATTATTCAGGTGTATCAAGCGGTGCCATGCTGAAAAATGTTGAACCGTGTTAGTGATGAACCGCATTAGCGATTTAAGACGTTTTATGCGATAGGAAAGCGATATTTACACTCCAAGCTTTTTTTTTATACGACAAGTAATATCTAAATATCTGATTTTTTTATTGTCTTTTGTTTTAATGTATTGAGTGTTTTTATTTTCGGAAAACTCGGTGCGTATTTATTTAAAAAAGACGTTGACAGTTGTTGTCGAAACAAATTAAAATTGAAAATACCGAAAAAAAGATATTTAAAACTGGGGTTAAAAATATTACAATACTTGTCGATTGAAAAACTTAAGGGGCTGTAAAAGTGATGCGCTTCTCATATCGCATTAACTGTCGATAAAAAACGCTTTTAGATCGATATGCTGTTCAAACTAGCACGAGTTACTTTTTCAGCAGGCGCCGCCTGGCGTATTTTTAGGCCAGGAGGGCCGGGACGGCAGTAATCCGAAAATTCACATACGTTTTGAAATATAACCTAATTTAGAAATGTACTTACTATAAGAATATTCTTTCCTTTCCATTTTGTTTCCATAGTTTTATTAAATTAAACACGAATCCCGCGAGGGACAGACAGACAGACAGACAACAATTAGTCTCATTTATTATATCCAGATTGGGACGAAGGTGTTTGTGTGGGTGGTGGGAGAGGACGTGGGGAGTTAAAAAGGATGTTGTTTTGCCGCCGCTTTCTTCGGATTTCATTCAATCTATCCTCACCCAGCCACCACCCCCACCCCACCACTGTCTTGTCCGACCAATGTATCAGTGTCTGAATTATTAGTGTGTTTATGTACCAGCGCATTCAAATATAACTGTTTCAATTAACAAGCCTTTATCTTGTGTTTAGAGACGGGTTATTTCGTAACCCCCACCCCCTAAAGTCTAATTGGAAGGTTGGTTCCTTGTCTGTTGGGTTATAGGAATAGCTTTGACAGAAACAATGGCTCCTATGGCTAGTTGAGTGAAGTGGTGGTTAGGGTCATTGAGGATTGTGGGTCAACGGGCCCTCAGGGCAGAATCTCAGCAGAAAACTTTTCTTTCTTTCTTTAGAGGCTGAATCAACTTTTTTTACTAGTCGGCCTTACTCTGGTGTGTCCATGGTGGCGTGTTCCACCAGCAGAGAAGGTCTTTACTTTCTTCCAGCAGCGTCCAGCATGTCCTGTTCGTCTTACTTGGATGGTTTGTGGAGGTAAGGTTGACCGTACATTGCTGTATTTTTTGACTGGGTGCGCATTTTGTTAATTTGTTCCATACACAGAGTCATCCTTGCGTTGTCCAGAGATGACTAATAGGTACCGCGCTCCATGACGCACAAAAATCAAAAAGACGCAGTAAACCTATCAATGGTCTCCACTGTTTTCGTTTTTCTTCTCTCACCATTTCAAGCTAGCTGCGTAAATACATTTCAATAGTTATTAGAAACGAATTACACAGGATAGGTTTACAAGGGTAGGAGTTAGACGGCCTTTAGTTGGGACCCAAAAATATTCGCGGGGACTCATTCAAAGCAGATATATGAGTCCCAGGGAAGCATAATAAAAAGCTATTTTCAGCATCACTGGTTATTTCTATTGTAACTTATTCACCAAGGGGTTTCGGTTGAAGTCAATTGGTGGCCATTAGAATAGCACTGCACCACGGCTACAGCTTAGATGATCATCTTGTCAGTATTAGCAGTCTATGCCTTGCCCATACGTATATTGCAAATATTTGCGTCTTTTTTAGATAAGATATTTGCTAACTACTATGTATAACTGATTTTATTAAATTTTCAGAGGCTACCATCCAGTGTGGAGGGAGGATGAATCCATTATATTACTGGGTATAATAAAGACTAATGAAGGCACGTGGTATAATGGTCACCGTCGTAAGGAAATGATAGTTAAATGCATAACCTTCCCAGACGTATATTAGCACTATATTTAAGGTGAAAACAGCTTCATATAGGATTTGAATTTGTTCAAACTCCAACGTAGTGCTAATATTTACCCATACCTGGAGGGAAAATAGTTTGATGCATACCTTTCCCAAGAGTATTAGCACTACGTTGGAGTTGAGACAAATTCAAATCCTATATGAAGCTGTTTTCACTTCATATAGTGCTAATACCGTTGGGAAAGGTATGCATTTAACTATCATTTCCTACGACGGTGACCATTATACCACGTGCCTTCATTAGTCTTTGATTATACCCAGTATATAATGGATTCATCTCCACACTGGATGGTAAGCCTCTGAAATTAATAAATCAGTTTACATAGCTAGGTAGCAATATCTTATCTAAAAAAGACCAATTTCAATATACGTATGGGCAAGGCATAGACTGCTACTGACAGATGATCAATCATAAGCTGTAGCCGTGTCAGTGCTATTCTATGGCTGCACCAATTGAACTTCAACGAAACGCTTGGTGAATAAGTTACATAGGAAATACCAGTGATGCTGATAGCTTTTTATTTAGTGCTTCCTGGGACTCATATATCTGCTTTGAATGAGTCCCCGCGAATATTTTTGGGGTCCCAACTAAAGCCGTCTAACTCCTACCTTGTAAACTATCCTGTGTAATTCGTTTCTAATAAACTATTGAAATGTATTTACAGCTAGCTTGAAATGGTGAGAGAAGAAAAACGAAAAACAGTGGGACGCATTGATAGGATTTTACTGCGTCCTTTTATATTTTTGTGCGTCAGGACGCGTACCTATTAGTATCTCTGGACAACGCAAGGATACTCTGTGCTATGGAACAAATCTAAAAATCAGCACCTCAAAAAATACAGCTGTACGGTCACTTACCTCCACAAACCATCCAAGTAAGACGAACAGGACATGCTGGACGCTGCTGGAGAAGTAAAGACCTTCTCTGGTGGACACCCACCCATGGACACACCAGAGTAGGCCGACTAGTAAAAAAAGTTGATCAGCTCTAAGAAAGAAAGAAAAGTTTTCTGCTGATATTCTGCCCTGAGGCCCGTTGCACCCACAATCCTCATGACCCTACCACCACTCACTCAACTAGCCCATAGAGCCATTGTTTCTGTCAAAGCCATTCCTCATACCCCAACAGACAAGACCCAACCCTTCCATTAGACTTTAAGGGGGTGGGGGTTACGAATAACCCGTCTCTAAACACAAGATAAAGGCTGTTAATTGAAACAGTTATATTTGATGCGCTGTACATAAACACACCTATAATTCAGACACTGATCTTGGTCGGACAAGAAACAGTGGTGGGTGGGGGTGGTGGCTGGGTGAGGATAGATTGAATGAAATCGAGAAAGCGGCGGCAAAAACAACATCCTTTTAACTCCTCCACGTCTCTCCCACCCACCCCCACACACACCTTCGTCCCAATCTGGATATAATAATAGACTAATTGTGTCTGTCTGTCTGTCTGTCCCTCGCGGGATTGTGTTAATTTAATAAAACTATGGAAACAAATGAAAGGAAGATATTCTTATAGAAGTACATTTCTAAATTAGGTTATATTAAAAAACGTATGTGATTTTCGGATACTGCCGTCCCGGCCTCCTGCCCTAAAATACGCCAGGCGGCGCCTGCTGAAAAAGTTAACCGTGCTAGTTTTGAACAGCATATCGATCTAAAAGCGTTTTTATCGACAAGTTAATGCGATATGAAAGCCATATTTTACAGCCCCCTTAAGTTTTTCATCGACAAGTAATTGTAAATATTTTAACCCCACGTTTTAAAATATCTTTTTTTCGGTATTTTCATTTTAATTTGTTTCGAAACAACTGTCACGTCTTTTTAAATAAATACGACCGAGTTTCGAAAATAAAAACACTCAATACATTAAACAAAGACAAATAAAAAAATCAGAATATTTAGATATTACTTGTCGATAAAAAAAAAGCTTGGAGGGGGCTGTAAAATATCGCTTTCCTATCGCATAACGTCTTCAAATCGCTATGCGGTTCATCACTAACACGGTTCACATTTTCAGCAGGCACCGCTTGATACACCTGAATAATATTAAGAATATATTAAAGTTGCGATGCATGACGGGAAGCTGAATAACTGAATGCTGCGTGCTATCCTGAACAATTCTCTGAAACAGCACCCAACATGAAAACAGCTGTACGGCCACTTTCCCCCTATCTTACAAACTATCCGAGTAAGGCAATCAAGATGTGTTGGACACTGCTGAAGTGACAAAGACGAATTCTCGTAAATGGTGTTACATAATCATTGGATACCTAATGATTATGACAATAGTGTAGAAATCATATTAGTGCAGCTGATGGCCTTGAGAGTGAATGACAGCGTTTGACCTCACTCTGAGCTTGCGTTCTGGGGATGATCGTGAGAATCGGAAGGCAATAGAAGCCCCTTCCGGTTTAAGGGGTAAGCAACTCAGGCAGTTAGAGTTAGAATTTAGAAGCGAAGCTAGCAAGATGTGAGTCTCACTGCGTGATTGTCTGGTCTGGGGTTCTACGAATAAAGTAACATCATCGTAAATCGAAGTCTTGTAGTTATTACTAAAAGCTAACAATGACACAGGGCTTCTGATAAGAAGTGATCCCCAACAGAAACCAGACACGGAACCCTCAATAGAGGACCAGACGAGACCTTAGAAGATATACCATACCAAGATAGATGATAGATGATCACAAGCAAAGATGGCCAGAGAAGAATAGACGACAGAGTAAGAAGTAAAAGAAGTATATAACATATCTATTTAGTGCCGTCAAAGAAAAGGCACTACGTAACAATAGCACCCTATATGAAATCAACTGTACGAACACTTGCCCCTTATCACATAAACCATTCGAGTAAGACGATCAAGATATACTGGACACTGCTGGATGTTGTATTGTCCTCGGACGGAAAACGAAGCTTCCGGCAAAAAGACAAAGAAAAATATAAAAATATATATGTAAAAAAAGGGGAAAACGAAAGCGAGGCTTTCCGGTCAAGGAAGCAGGGAGAAGATAAAACGTCAGTTAGTCAGTCGTGAGACGATCAGAGCGGACGGCGAACAGTGAGTGACCGACGCTCACGGTCCGTCGCGGCTAAGGGCGGTGAGACGCCACCAGCCACCCCTTTACCTCACCATCCCAGCAGTAGTAGTAGTCATCGTCAACCCTCGGTCAAGTCATTGTAAGCTCTGCGCCTTCACCACCCACACACCGAAGAAAATAAAGAAGGGTCCTCTCTTTGTACATACGTATCTGTTGTTTATTGAAGTCCAGTAGTCGGTAGTAGCTGACTACTAACATACATCGCTTTGGGTACAGTGAAAACCCCAGTACTAACATACACGATTTAGAGTAGCGAAGAAGGCCGTAATTTAACATATAGATACTTGATAATCAGTATGCAATACTGGAGAAGCAAAGATGAATTCATTACGAGGTTACCATATGGATACCTACATAAGAGGATCTCTCAGGTGCGATTACCGATTACCGGTTGGCAAGTGAGAGAGTCGTGGATATCCGTGCTGCCAGCGCGTACTGAGGATGATCACCATTGCTTTCTACGTCTGTATTTGAAAGAAGAACATAGGTAGGGAAAAGAGAAGATAACCCCATAATTTTCCCTGTTTTTTTTTTTTTTAGCGCGTCCTGATGATGATGGTGATGAACACCATTGCGTTCTACGTGGGTATTTGAAAGAGGAACATAGGTAGGGAAAAGAGAAGATAACCCCATAATTTTCCCTGTTTTTTTAGCGCGTCCTGATGATGCTGGTGATGAACACCATTGCTTTCTACGTGGGTATTTGAAAGAGGAACATGGGTAGGGAAAAGAGAAGATAACCCCATAATTTTCCCAGTTCTTTTAGACACTTAATGGCTGACAATTTCAGCAAAATCAAAAATACACAAACAAAAAAGAAACTACTTTGAAAAATTCCGACTAATAGATTTAAAATTAAATTAGAACGAGCTATAAAATTTTTACCAATCCTCGTTTTAAAAGTTCCGCCCAAAACCTTTCAAAAGTAAAAAGATTTTTTTTTTCAATTAAAGTGCCTACCAGTAAATGGTTCTAATTGTCTGAGTGCCATTAGGATGATGTACGACAAGTTTTTTTCATTTTTTTCTCTAAATAGTCTTGGAAATAATTGAGAAGCATAGAAAAGTCTGTTTTCTTTTCATTTTTAGGAGTAAATCCCGACCCTATTATAGGAAAAAAAAACTTCAGAAGGGATAAAATTTAGTTATTTACTAAACTTAACTTAGAAGTGGCAATATATATATATATATATATATATAAGATTTTTGGATGTTTGTTTATTTTTAGAAACGTTGCTGAATAAAGTATATATTAAATTTTACTTGAAGGCACTTACAACGCATGTATCGCATAAAATTCGATATAGTATCGAATTTTATGCGATACATGCGTTGTAAGTGCCTTCAAGTAAAAAATTTAATATATATATATATATATATATATATATATATATATATAATATATATATGTATGTATATTAGCAAAAGTACCCGGTCCATGACAGGACTAAAATAAATTAACACCAGGTAGTGAGTGGGTAAGAGATAGAATAAGAGGAAAATAATTTATAGAATTTTTTAAAAAAATGTAAAACTTAAGTTTTGAGAGTTTTGAAATATAATTCTATTTTTCAAAAACTGTTTTGTACATATGACAATAACTTCAATCCAGTTCCTAATTGCTTGTTTTTCTTAATTACTTGTTGCATTAAAGTGAAAAAAAATGTCAATTTAGTTTATTTTTTACCCTTAAAAAGTAACAATTAAAAGGAGCTAAGTATTAAACATGTGTCCTTATTTATTCATCTCTATCGCCTGAGGCTCTAATATACGCCGACAGCACCTCTGCTACATAAAACCTCCTTCCAATTGGGCCACCTGTTGGCTGTAGGTGACGACCCGTGGTGTTTGCAGAGCAGTCATTGGCATGCACCGTTACTTTGGCTAGACGGGCGGTCGGAGAAGTCTATCCAATCAATCGGCTGGTCATGTCAAGCCCTAGCACCTATATGGTTGTCCCTACCGTATTGCTCTTATGGTAAAACTGAATCCCAACTATGGAGCTCTGGGAAGTTTGGAGTACCGCTTCATTGCCATTTCTCCCAGGCCCACATTGACCCGTAGTGGTAGTACTTGTTAGGCCCACCAAGAATGACCACCCCAGGCCCCATTTATTGGTTAAATAGATCAAAAAGGAGTTATAAAAAACATGTTTAAAAAATGAATTAGAAATAATTTGAATACCCAGTAATAATGAATAAAACAAACATGACTTCAACATAAATTGTTTTAAAATCTAAATAACGTGTTTGTTTTAGTATGTATTTTTACTTTAGACAAAGCGTCCGTTTTCGTAAATTTTTCGGCAGAAGTTGATGTTTAAAATGTATCAAAAATTAATTACACTAGCAAATATATGCACCCTCCGGGTGCAAGTATTTAATTTAATGAAATATTATATTAAATTAGAAAAGCCAACGAAACTAAATAAGAATGCAGATAAAAAGATTTGAAACAGAGGGGGTATAATCGAAAGATAAAATAACTGAAACATACTCTTCCATCATTCCCGTATTTCATTGCTAAATTTTCCTAATTTAACTATTTAGTTAAAATAGGAGGTAAAGAATAAATTCACAGTTATTTCTTCTTGCTAATGGATTTTTTTAAAGATTTATTCACGAGATTTTTGCTCATATTCATTAAGATAAAGCCAAACAATTAGAAATCATTAATACTAAGCACATATTTATTAAAATCAAATTTTTTAAATCAATATGCAAATTAGCCTTCCTGTTCACACTGTAAACTGCTATTTTATTGTATATGTAAATACAGTTGCATATTATTAGTATGCAGATATGGTCAACAGTATTAATAATGTTAAACAATTTTATTAATAATTGAGGTTTAAATAAAAATAAAATCATGAAGAATGCAGCGTAAATAATCAAGGGAATTGTGACTTGAGTAGTAATATAGTTTCGGTTACAGACTGAAAAACACACAATCTCCATTATAATAAGATATGTAATATCATTTCACTATTTTACTGATGTTCATTATGTTACTACTTTTTGACTTAAACAAAAATTTGACCTTATATAATCAATTTGATTAATTTCAATTTGTTTTTAAAGTGAAAATTGGTGCTTGAATTGTTGATACCTAATAAAAATACAGGTAATTTATGAGGAAGTGCGTCCCGGTCTCCTGCCTCAGAAATTGAAATAGACAAATTCGTGCCCGAGTCGTTTCAGCTCGGAATTTTTCGCGTATTCCCGGTACAATCTTTAGAAATATTTATTTGGTTAGAAATAAAATAAAATAATCTTTCTAAATATGTAATTTGTATGTGGTTTTATCGATTGAATTAATTTTATAAATAACAATAATAAAAGAAAACATTTAACGATTAATAATAAATTAACTTTTGTTATTATTAATTCTTTCATTTTAGAATAAAATATATCAATTTTTAATCAGTATAACTCAATCCTTTACATTCCACCTACAAATAAGATACTGTTTAGTTATTAGCTTCTTTATTAATTTTAGGGACCGAAAAAGGAAATAGATTAAACTCGAATTTGTCGTATGTACAAAAGATTTTTAGAATAAAACAACAAGACAAAAGCACTATTATAAATCGAAACAAAAGAAAAAAAATTGAAATACGGACAATTGTATTTAATTCTTAGCATTTTATTGTTACATTTTAATACGGTAAAAACAGGTATCAAAAAAATACATTTCATTTCTTCAATTTGAAATCAACAGGCAAGGAAGCTGCTTATAAAAATAAAATTGTTTCAACAAAAATGTAAACTACAAAAAGAGACTATTCTAAAAAAATAAATGAATATTATAATGCTCTAATTCTTAACTTTGTTCATCGTCAAATCTTTAATAAAATTTAGGAATGCATTTAAAAAAATAATATCTTAATGGAAAAAAAATCCTAAAATAAACAAACATTCTACTAATACAATTTTTAAAAAAAATTTCTCTTCTCATTCACTCTCTGGCGTTCCTAATTTTTTTAGTCCGATCATGGACCGGGTACTTTTGCATTATTATATATATATATATATATATATATATATATATATATATATATATATATATTAGATAGATAGATATAGATATATACATAAGTTATTAAAAGTAAATCATATTATCTTATAGTACATTGAAATAATTCCCAACACAAACCATAATTGTATAATCGCTTGAAGAGGATTTTAAAGAATCTGAAAGTTTGGTGTTTACTGAAATAAATAGAGAAAAAAAAAACAGCATTCAAACCACTTAGATCAGTTGATAGAGCAATCAGAAGGTTCCGGTTTTGGAACAGGCCTTAGCTAGTTCCCAGCATGAGTGTCCCAGCTTTGATCTATGCCGTAAAGTGAGGAGCTGCAGGTAAGTGTGGCACTCCTCTTTAGACACCAAACCTGCCCCGCACTTGAGAAAAGGGGATATACTCCTTCGCTGACAATAGGCCATTTCTCCCGACTTCTATAAATATATAAATATAAGTAAAGTCGTGGTTGGCCTAAAGTCGGTATCAGCTAGACAGCAAGGGAGTCTATCTCCTTTTCACTACCGCTAGACCAAATATATTGTTTAATGTCTGAGATGAAGCGAAACACCTGCCATCAGCTCCTTACTTTACCGCACAGATCCCAGTACTACTCATATGCTGAGGTGGCGAGGGCCGTATCGAACCAGGAAGCTTGTGTTTCATAGTCAGACGCTCTACCGACTGAGCTAAACTGGACATATATACAAGCACACAGTCACAGACATAGACACAGACACAGACACACACACACACACACACACACACACACACACATATATATATATATATATATATATATATATATATATAAAGTCATCCACAGACACGTGTTTCGACGTTTACGTCTCATCACTTTTTTAACAGCTACCTCTAGCAAGGAGCAAAACCCGACAGAATTTTCGTCTGCCAAGTTCCTTACCCTTACGGCCGTCAGTGACTGTCAGTTTGGGGCGAACAATTGATTGATACATACAGGATGTATGTTTTTACAATCATTAGAGAATTCAAGTCTGTAAGTAACAGGCGAGTAAATGCTTACGCTAAACGGTGAAATTTCAACTAATGTCTCCCCTACAGTGCTCTTCCAGGAAAATTGGGAGCATATATATCAGTCATCCACAGACACGTGTTTCAACGTTTACGTCTCGTCATTGCGGCTTGACTTTTTTAACAGCTACCTCTAACCGGGAGCGAAAACCGACAGAATTTTAGTCTGCCAAGTTATATGAGAGAGAGAGAGGAGAGAGAGGGGGGAGAGGGAGAGAGAGAGGAGAGAGAGTGAGAAAGAGAGAGGTGGAGAGAGAGAGAGGAGAGAGAGGTGGAGAAAGAGAGAGGGAGAGGGGGAAAGAGAGAGAGGAGAGAGAGAAAGAGGAAAAAGAGCGAGAGTGAGAGAGAGAGGAGACAGAGAGGGATAGAGAGGAGACAGAGAAAGAGAAGAGAGAGGGAGTGAGAGAGAGATAGGAGAAAGAGAGGGGAGATAGAGAGGAGAGAGAGAAAAGAGGAGAGAGATGGAGTGAGAGAGAGAGAGAAAGAGAGGGGATAGAGAGGAGAGAGAGAAAGGGAGAGAGAGAAAGAGAGAGAGAGAGGGAGAGAGGGGAGATAGAGAGGAGAGAGAGGGGAGAGATAGAGAGGGAGAGAGAGAGAGAGGAGAGAGATTGAGAGAAAATGAACAAATCGTTCTAACACCCCTTTCTCTCATGAATCAAAACTGCTCAAATACTGGACAGTGAAGTAGGATAAAATCTGAAATAAATGAATGTCTACTCACCTCCTCATGACAATCTCATTAATATTAGTTTCATGCACTTTTACAAAAAGTATACAGTCAACAGGTGAGGCATTCATTTATTATATATACTAACAACAGAAAACACCCCCCGGGCGTCGTAAAAATTAATTTTTGAAAGACATTGCCTGAGAGGGTGGGAGTTAAAATTCAATGTCTGAGGGTTTGTATTATAAGTAAGCAAAATCCTCATATTTATTAAAGGAGTAAAAAAAAAAAAAAAATAAAACAATTTGAAATGAAAACTAGCCCGTCCCTCTCAAATAAAATGTTGCTTGCATGTTATAATTAAACAATTATTTTGAATATTTTCCACATCAATTTTACACAAAATCGTAGGTATTTATTTATTTGTAAACTTTTTAGTTAACTTCTTGTTACTGTAAAAAGAAAAAAAGGACGAGAGTAAAAAAAACAATTTTTAAAATTGCTTATTCAAATTTTGGGTGTATATAGCATAAGAATATTGTGACATAAGCTTTGACGTAGAGCTATGACGTAGTTCTCGTTACAGAAGAAATACAGACTATCTCCATTATTGATAGATGTATATATATATGGTGGACTCTCCTATCGAGATAGATGAGGGTCAGCAGTGAGTGATTTGATTCCTCCTATGTTGTGCATGCTGTCAAGAAGACATTTTATGTTTTCTCGAGTGTGACAGCAGCCCATGCTTCAGTCTATCTTGTTCAAAGCTCTTTAGTTTAGCGAAACAGGTCTTACGCCATTCCTTCCGATCCGATGCTAGATCTTCCCAAGCACTCAGGTCAATATCTAGGCGTTTCAAATTGTCCTTGTAGCGTAAGAGAGGACGTCCAATAGAACGCTTAGCATTTGGTAGTTGCCCGTATAAAATCTTCTTTGGAAGCCTGTTCTTGTTCATTCGTACAACGTGACCACCCATATATATATATATATATATATATATATATATATATATATATATATATATGTATTATTAAAGCAACCATTTTTCATCATATTAGGCGTAATTACGTATATTTATAGTGTCTCTGTCTATCTTTCTAGCTATCTGTTCGGAGATATGATTGAAAACAAAGCCCTGTACCAAGATCAAACAAGACTTTTTCTAGGCTAGAATTTTATGAGGAATCCAGTGGTTGTATTTACACTTACCCTAGATTCTTCTGGGTCACTTGGGATCAAGTTACCGGCTGTGGTATTTTAGTTTGTGGAGTGAACCCCGATAAATTTGCAAAATTAATGAATTTCCATATCGAGTTTATTAGGAACACTTTTATTAATGATAACAATATTAATATTACGTCTCACTTCATTTCAAAGAGTTATTATTGCATTATTGGTAAATGAGTTTAAATGCACAAATTAACGATATAATATGCACATCGAGCGATAGGTACTGCTATTCAATGGTGAGAAATATGAAATCTAAAAAGTGTATACTTACATTTATCCGGATAGTATATAACTCGAGCAAAGCGAGGACGCCTATCGTGGTGCAAGATTCATCATTTTTATTATCGTGGTTATCAACATCCATTAATTAGTGAATAGTGAGTTCGATCCTCACTGAAAGTTCAATGATTATGACCTTGTGTCACATAATACCTGTGGTAAATGGGTGGGGTAAAAACCTACAGCAAGTATATATATATATATGTATATATATATATATGTATATATGTGTATGAGAAGTAAATAAACAATGTTTTTTTGATATGGATTTATTTGGCCGACAATTTTTGGGAGAATATGTACTTAAGCACATATTCCCAAAAATCGTACCTAATTTTGAAAATTGATTAATTAATAATTAAGGAATTAGGCGGGCATACCTATTCAAATGTAAGGCTAAATAAAGCGGTCTTCCTGTCTATAGCTCTGCTGATGAGCCTAATAGGCCGAAATGTACATACAGAGATTGATTTTTCTCGATTTATTTAGCCTTACATTTGAATAGGTATGCCCGCCTAATTCATTGATTATGATTAATTAATTTTCAAAATTAGGTATGACTTCAATTAAGCACATATTCTCCCCCCCCCCATAAAAAATATATATATATATACACGTTTTAAAAACGAATTCCCTGAAGATTTGCTCTACTGTGAGAAACTGCAGTCGGAAGATTTTTAAACCATCCGTTTTAAAACGTATACTTAGCTCTTTATTTAAGCACTTTTAAATCAGTTTTAATAAAATCCAGAAGTAAATATATTTGTTTGCTTGGTGGATTTACAAGTTACTGTGATATATATATATATATATATATATATATATATATATATATATATATATATATGAACCTTGACTTACGAATTACCCAATTTACGAGTTTTTCGATTTACTAACTCTACTTTTTGGTTTGTATTAAGAGCTAAAAGTTGAGGTACGATTGAGCGTTTCAGATAATAAGCTAAAATTATTTAAGTTTCCAAATGTATTACGCCAAAGAAATTCACTTATGTATGAGGGGAAAAGTACTTGTGATATTCCATACTGTTTGCGCAATGACATTTTTTTTTTTAATTTTTGACGCTAAACTGTTTCCG
>CM042153.1:1233419-1235919 GCA_023376005.1 Doryteuthis pealeii | reverse complement strand
CCGATTCTGGAGCTATCGGGAGTGCAAAGTACCTTTTCATTGCCATTACTCCCAGATCTACCCTGGCCCAGAATGGTAGACCCTTTTATGTTCCCATCTATCGATTTCTCAAAAAATCAAAAATTGAGAATTAGATAAAAAATTAGTTTAAATATGGATTTAAAAAATTTGAATACCCATCATGAATGAAAACGTCTTCGGCATAAAACAACCCAACGAGGGTTGACATGCCGTAAACCCCAACCAACCAACCAACCAACCAGCCAACCATCCGTTTCAGTTTAATTTTAATTGTTTTTTTCTTCTTGGTATCGTTATCTCTACGGTAAGGGTTCGTGTCGGTTTGAGAAGACTAATTTTTAGATTGAGGAACGGGTCCAACCTAGCAACGGTCAGTCTATAAACATGTGAACAAAAGCCTACGATTCCCAGCCAAAAGTTATTTATACGAAAAAATTAACTTGGAAGACTCGCTCACCGTTATTTCACTACTCACCTCCATCAGTCTTATCCTCACCCACGCCCTTGTCACTGCTCACCCCCTTTCAAAGTGATTCACTCCCCAACCAGTCATTCTCCATCCGCTCCCAAAAAACGCTTTATTCGTCGTTGTCATCATGGTCGAACCCGCCTTACTTCTCAACGAGTGTCGCCATCTCGTCCGATACGGGGTACAGAGACTCATTAATCTTTGTCATTACCAGTCGCTTCAATAGAAAAGCCTACTAGAATTGTACCTGCCCGCCTAATATCAAAGATGAAGGGGCAACAGTTATCTCCCCCTGCTTTTTTTTTTTTTTTAGTTTAGCGAAAACCACGATACCCATGCCTACCTCATTTGTTTGCCAGAGATAGATAGATAGATAGATAGATAGAGATGGCTATAGGAGTGCGTTGTGAAACGTTTAGAGTCGTAGGAAATGGACTCGTCGATCCTGGACGAAGCTATAGTTCACACCGCTAATACCCCTGGGAAAGGTATGAATCCAACTACTCTCACTCCAGCTATGGGTAAATAGTAGGGCAGACTGGGCTCTTTAACCTTGGTTAGGCAACCAGTCTAGGAGAAGAAAAACTCTGAATTCAAACCTGTTAACTCCTCTTGGGGTGGTCACTACTAGAATAGGCTCAGTCCTAATTAGTTGATCATTTAATTTATTTTTTCTAAAGTAGATAGCATAGATAGGAAAGATAGATAGATAGATTTCTTTTGTCTCTTGTTTAGAGCTTTTTTTTCGATACAGTTATCATTGGAGAACGAGAACTATTTTGGAAAGGGCAGGCTTCGGCAGTTAACATTAATCACGCTGTTAACTGGACTAAATTATTTATTATTTAATATTTTTGTAGTTAATGATCTTTGTCTGTTGGGTTTTCTTAGTTTAATGGCATATCACCTTCGTCGGTTATTCAATGCCACATCGATTCCTTGCGAAGAACAGTTAGCGGGGTTACTATTTAACCCATAAGCTTGGAAATTAGGGGGGATAATATTCCGGAAAAGTGAACCGTGATATATGTATATATATATATATAATATTACACACACACACATACACACCATACACACATTATATATATATATGTGTTTGTGTGTGTGTGTGTGTGTGTGTCTGTGTGTGTCTGTGTTGTGTGTGTGTGTGTTGAGAGAGAGAGAGAGAGAGAGAGAGGCGATAGATAGATAGATAGATAGATGTAAACAGATTAAGATGGATAGATAAATGTAAACATTTATAGAAGAAGAGAGATAGATGATACATAATTACTTACATACATATATACATACATACAATAATGAACAGACTGAGATAGATTAGATAGATAGATAGATAGATAATAAGGAACAGACTAATATAGATAAATAGATAAGGAACAGACTGAAATAGGTAGATAATAATTAGATAGATAGTGGAACACACTGAGAATGATAGATAAATAGATAGGCGATAGATAGATAATGAACAGCTGTAAGATAGATAGATAAATAGGATAAATTTGAATTAAACTTTACATCCAGAAATTAAACGATGTATTTTCTTAGAATCGAATTACGTTCACACTTCTTTCTTTTGCCATCTAATCGCCTAAATATTTATCAAACCAATTATATTTCTTGTCGACTGACATTTAATATAAAATTGTTTGACTGCAGAGAAATTGGCGAAAATTAATTTTCTTTTTTAATTATGATGGTAGTTTTATTTATAAACATTTTTTCAAGTAATAAATTCATTCTTCTTTTTTTTACCTTTATTTTCTTTTCTTTTCTTTTTTTTTTTTTTGTCAAATTAGAGGTTGAAGAAAATTTTCTTTGTTATCATTTATTACTTAGTTTTTACTTTCATCTTGTTAAAGGCATTACTTTTACGATTATAGGGAAGATCCTGCTCGAGTCAAAAGTTTTGCAATATTTTTGGTGACGTATCTGTTCTGTTTTGGTATTATCTGCGTTATTCGGACTATTGTCCCCTCTACATTGTATTTGTATAAAACACAACGT
>CM042153.1:1225270-1233319 GCA_023376005.1 Doryteuthis pealeii | reverse complement strand
AAGAGAGAGATTCATTGAGAACGAGAACTATTTTGGTAAAACGGGTCAGGCTTCGGTTAACATTATCACGCTGTTAACCTGGACTAAATATTATTATTAATATTTTTGATAGATTAATGATCTTGTCTGGTTTGGTTTCTTAGTTTAATGGCATATCAACCTTCGTCGGTTATTCAATGCCACATCGATTCCTTGCAGAAGAACAGTAGCTGTACTATTTAACCCATAGCTTGGAAGAATAGCGGATAATAGTCCGAAAGTGAACCGTGATATATGTATATACACACACACATACACACACATACACACATATATATATATATATGTGTGTGTGTGTCTTGTGTGTGTGTGTGTGTGTGTCTGTGTGTGTGTGTGTGTGTGAGAGAGAGAGAGAGAGAGAGCCGGATAGCTAGATAGATAGATAGATGTAAACAGATTAAGATAGATAGATAAATGTAAACATTTATAGATAGATAGATAGATAGATAGATAGATACATACATACATACATACATACATACATACATAATGAACAGATAGATAGATAGATAGATAGATAGATAGATAGATAGATAGATAGATAAGGAACAGACTAATATAGATAAATAGATAAGGAACAGACTGAAATAGATAGATAGATAGATAGATAGATAGTGAACACACTGAGAATGATAGATAAATAGATAGGCCGATAGATAGATAATGAACAGCTGTAGATAGATAGATAAATAGATTAAATTGAATTAAAACTTTACATCCAGAAATTAAACGATCGTATTTTCTAGAATCGAATACGTCACACTTCTTCTTTTTTTCCATCTAATCGCTAAATATTTATCAAACCAATTATATTTCTTTACGACTGACATTTAATTATAAAATGTTTGACTGCAGAGAATTGGCGAAAATTAATTTTCTTTTTAATTTGATGGATAGTTTAATTATAAAACATTTTTTCAAGTAATAAATCATTCTTCTTTTTTTACATTATATTTTATTTATTTTTTTATTTATTTTTTTTTTTTTTTGTTAAATTTAGAGTTGAAAAATTTCTTTGTTATCATTTTATTACTAGTTTTACTTCATCTTGTTAAAGGAATTACTTTTACGATTATAGGGAAGATGCTGCCTCGAGTCAAAAGTTTTGCAATATTTTGGTGACGTTTGTTGTTTTGGTATTATCTGCGTAATTCGGACTATTGTCACCGTCTACATTGTTATTTGTACAACGTTTCGGCCGATATAACATCCGGCCTTCTTTAGGTATTTCTTGTCGGACTCGGAAACCTTCTATTCGAACTCGGGAACTTTCTAGTCGTAATCGGGAGCCATCACGGAACACGGGGGTATCCTGTTCTCATTCCGCTAACCATAGCTGGGGTTGGAGTCGTGTTAAATATTTTTCTATGTTACTGCTCTACCTCCTCTACTCAGGATTGAACCCGGAATCCAGTCACTTAGAACTGTCTAACCTAACTACCTTATCCACTATCGATGTGCCAATTGGACAATTGAGGGTGAATTTTGGAAACTTATAAACCTAATGTCTAGTTTTGGCTAGAATATCTACCTATTCATTTATGTATGATTTTTACCTAGACTCATATTGTGTTTTTTCCTCTCTCCTTTCTCAATCTGATCTGGCCTTCTTAATTATGGGTTCCCATATTGTGTTCATTTCTATGCTAGGTCTACTTAACAGCCCGTACAGCCTAGCATATGTGCTGATTCTTTGAGGCGTCTTCTCTTCAATAGTCCGAATAACGCAGATAATACTAATCATCAAGCCTCATCTCAAACATTCAGAGAAATTTGTTTGTTTTGTTTTACGGCATATCAACCACGGTGGGTCATTTAATGCCGGCAAAATTTTGAAAGATTCGTAGCGATAGTTTGAAGAAATTTTTTTTTAACTCAATTTTTTTGTAAACAAATTTTCTATTTAACCCATAGATGGGACCCTAACAGGTGTTACTACTCCGAGCCAGAGTGCACCTTGCAGCGATGGGTCGGGGCAATCATATAGTTGCTGGGGCTTGACGTGACCCACCGATTGATCAAATGGGGCCTCTCCGACCGCTCGTCTAGCCTAAGTAAAGGCTAAAGTAGGGTGTTACATGTAATGGACAGCTCATCCACCAGGATTCGTCCTTAAATATCATGGGTCACCACCCGCGGCCATTTTGGAAGAGGGGATCTTACCCCTCTGCAGAGGTACAGTCGGGGTATTCTAAAGCCCAGACGATAGGGCTGTTACGTTTACGTTTATAGCGAAAATACTAGCGTGAGTCAAAAGTTTTGCAATAATTTGGTAACGTAAGGCACAATTCGGCATCTCAGGATGCTTTTGTCGAAGTCGTGAAGAAAATGAACCACATTGGACTGTGAGATGCTGAGCTCACCTGATACTCTCTGAATGCTAACACTCCGTTCTCTCCTATTAATCCATGATGTACCACCTTGTTCTTATTACTACTGTAGTGAAAATTATTTGTAATTAGTCGGATGAGTCAAAAGTTTTGCAATATTTTGGTAACGTGAAGCACAATTCGGAATCTCAGGATGTTTTTTTTAATTCAATTTTTTAATACCGTTTTTATTAGAATTCATTCTTCTATTTAATCCATATATTGATTTTGGTTTAATTAATTAATTAAATCATTTAAACAATAAAAATCAATAAAAAAAATTTGCGTATTTCTTAATTATAAACATATTAAGAAACATACAAGATTTCAAATCTGAAAGACATCTCTTTTCAGAGTTATAAGACGACATTCCTTTATATATATATATATATATATATATATATATATATATATATATATATATCATATTGCGCTTTATTTATATATATATATATATATATATATATATATATATATATATATATATCATATCGCGCTAGTAGCACGTATCCATGACGATCTCTCTACATCTACCGTCTTTGGGAGGTCCTCTGCGCAGTATCCAGTATCTGCGCCGAGCTGATCAATATAGGTCTTTACTGGCATGTCCATGTGCTGGCTTCCATAGAAGGACCCTTTCATCCCCATTACTCCCATGTCCACTCTGATGGGCTAAATAGAAAAATGTGTTTAAACAAATTTAAATTTGAAAAAATTTGGAATACCATCAAGAATGAATGAAACAAAAGTCTTCGGCATAGAATAATCCAAAGTGAGAAACAACACACACACACATATATATATATATATATATAATATATATATATATATATATATATTTAATATTTGACTTCACCACACTCATATCGGCCAAACCAAGAAGCAATACAAAAATGATTGATTAAAAGAGACGATAACGAAATGTCCATGATCAAAAAATGCAGCTTATTCGTGTTAAGCCTTTAACGAACATTTTTCCCTTGATCTTCCATTGAAGTTTGAACTATGGATCGAAAACGACAAAAAATAAGCTTGGAGAAAAATAATCAAACAGCCTAATATATCAAAACTCGTATTAAGATTACAAAAAAAATCCATGAATAAACGAAAAAAAAAATCATCAATCGTCGGGTTTCGAAATATTATGTAATATTTTGATCTAAATAAAATCCTATCCGGATTAGATCTCTATTAATAATTGGGATTCGGTCTCTTTTTTGTCTGTAACCGAAACTATGTCACTGCTTATTTCACAGTCATTTCAGGAATTAACTAAGTTTAACAATTAGTATTTAATTCATAGCCAGTGTGATTACTACATAAAAATATTAAAATTCTATGAAAAATCAAATAATTGTCAAATTTTCACAAAAAAATCGATACTTATTCAGCTTTAGATGAATTTAGGTTTGAAATAGTTTTTCCCTAATACTTATTTGTTTGACTTATTAAAGCACAATTAGGCAATCATACTATTTTTCAAGATTTATGAATATGAAAATGTATATAAATATTTCTTCAAGTATTTAATACAGAACTCCCTAAAAACATGTCATTTGATTAAAATCTGGCATTGAAATATATTCCAATATAATTGATTTTAACATGAAATACAACTGTGGTTAAGAAATATGACTAGAAAAATTGAAATCAAGTTGTTAAAAATAATGATTTGTTTATATGACATGTTTCTCTAATACAACTTTATCAGATTCTATGGTATTCTTAAAATGACTATCATGTTGTTGACATACTCATAGTCATTTTAAAAAGAAAATTTCATAGCATGTGATGAATAAGAAAAACATGTCATGAATAAAATGTTATTTTTAACAACTTGGTTTCTATTTTTCTACAGATATTTTTTTACTAGGTGGCCACTCCCCCATTTCATTTGACAAAAAATCTTTTTACTCGTACGATTTTTAAATTTTTCTCTAAAGATAAAAGTCTGAATAATTAAATCCGAAATTTTCAGAAATGTTTTGGAGGTCCCTACTGTGGTAAAACAAAACAAATATCCCAGTGAGGTTGACTGAATATGATAACTTTTAAGTAAGTAAGCAATTTTTTAGATATTAAAAATTTTATTTCATTCATTTAACCCCCCACCCCACCCCCACCTCAGGCAATATCTTTCAAAATTCCTTTTTAAACCACCCAGAGGGCGTGGTTTTTGGTTTGGTTTGGTTCATTTTGTTTAATTTGTCAAGTGGGTTATTTAATGCCGAAAAGATTTAAAATAAATTAATTCTTAATGGATACTCAATTATTTATAAACTCTATTTAACCCAAAGATGGGACCCTAACAGGTACTACCACTCTGGGTCAGAGTGGACCTGGGAGCTATGGGGATGAAGGGGTGCTCCACATTCCCCAAACCTTCAAATCTGGAACCTCACCATCAGATAGAGTTTAACGTCATTCCCAGGACATGAAGACCCTCAGACACCGCCTCCTAGCATTTAAAATTGATGTGACAAACTTGCAAGGAGTATAATAATAATAATAATAATAATAATAATAATAATAATAATAATAATAATAATAATATCCCGGTCGATCACCAAGCGAAAGTGCAAGAAAGCGAAAAGATAGACAAATACCTGGACCTTGCTAGAGAACTAAGAAAACTGTGGAAAATGATGTTGAAGGTCGTACCAATTGTAATTGGTGCCCTTGTAACGGTCCCCAGATGTCTGCAAAAGAGTCTAAATGAACTGGAAATCAGAGGAAGAATCGAGACCATCCAGACTACAGCATCGTTAAGATCGGCTAGAATACACAGAAGAGTCCTCGAGACCTGAGGAAACTTGTTGTTACTCAGCCTCCAGTGAACTACTGGTTAAGGCGGGTGTGAAAAACTTGAATGTAGTGAAATAATAATAGCATATGTAGGTGAGTGAGATGAAACATTTAATCACATAATAAGTGAATGCAGCTAACTAGAACAAAAATAATACAAATACATGCATGAGGAGTGGGAAGGATTATCCACTTGGAACTGTGCAAGAAATAGAAATTTCAACATTCTACCAAATGGTATATGTAGAAACTGTGTGGGTAGGTTAGTGTAACCTCCCTTTATTGATAGTTAACTTAGAGTGACCATTGGTGGTGTTATGCGAATATTAGTGGCGGACCGTCGGTAAGTCTCTACTTAATGACTGATGGGCGCCGCCATTTGCATTCTGGACTTCGTACGTCGTATGAGACGGTCGATTCGTGTTACTCTTCTTACACAAACCGGAAGCTGCGTTTGAAAATAAAATGCATTCAATTCTTAGGGACGTTGATATACAATGGGAAAACGAAAAAAAAAACAATAACAAATCGATTAGAATAAATATAACAAAATAGTTTTATTCGAAATTCAATTTAGTTTTTAATTCTGGCAATGCAGTTCATGTTTTTTTTATTACATTTTTTTTTTTATGTATATTTTGAAATATTTGACACTTAAAAAATGTTTATCATATCAAAAGTTCCAATCTTCTTCTCGGTAGGGATCTCATTTATTTGTTTAGAATAAATTCTAATTTTTTTAAGTTATAGAATGGCTTTAATTATCTTCAACACTTTTAGAACAGGAAAGAACAGAGTAGTCTCCCCTTTCAAAGTCTACCCAATCTGTCAAATTGAATTTTCTTTTAAGAAAGAAAGGAAGAGAAAAAGGTATAAATTAATATAAATACATTAAAATTCTGAAATTTAAAATCTATGAAATATTTTTTTACAAATGTAGATCAACTCTTATGATGTTAATTAAAAAAATATGTTATTCAATGGCAGATGTTGAAGAATAAAAAGTTCAACAAAAAAAAAAAAGAAAGAAAAGAAAAGAACATATCATCTAATGGATTTGCCGTTCTACCAGACAACAGTGTGAAAGTGAAAGAAGGTGAAAACTTGGACAAATACCTAAATCTTGCCGGAGAGCTGAAAAGCTGTGGAACGTGAACGTGAGAGATACCAACCGTAGTTGACTAGATGAATTTCAGTGCAAGAAACACCCCGTGGAAAGAAAGGGCGTTAAAACCAAACAACAAAGACAAATAAATTAATAAAACACCTCGTCATTACGAAATTCATACAATAATTAGGATTACTAGCAAAAATATACACACCCCACGTAAAAGTATTTAAGTTTTAATGCAATGAAATATATTAAATTAGAATACGCCGCATTGACGGAGCTAACGAAGGCATCCAATCTGGCCACTCGAAGTGTTCGCAGTCACTGCACCAGAGATTGCCATTCAAAAATTGTGCTGCTCAACCACTCACGCAGTTGCAGATAAATTAAAAATTTAAAAAATTAAAAAAAAAAAAAAAGAAAGTGGACTCTACGCCATCGTCTTTAGTAGACGGGAGGATGCCGACAATATCAAATTAGAAAGGCCAATAGAACAACATTGAAATTAACATTTTCCATCTCTCCCGTCTTTCATTGCTAAATCTTCCTAATTTAACTATTTAGTTAAATTAAAAAGTAAAGAACAAAATTACAGTTATTTCTTTTTGTTAATGGATTTCTTTTCAGATTTATCCTCGAGATTTTTACTCATTTTATTAAAATAAAACCAAACAATTAGAAATCAATAATACCAAGCACATATTCATTAAAATCAACTTTTTAAGATCAATACGCAAATTAGCTTTCCCGTTAACACAGTAAATCGCTATTTTATTTTACATATAGAGAAAATTGCATGTTATCAGTATGAGGATAAGGCCAACAGTATTAATAATATCGGTATCATCTAATCAGTGAGGGAGTCTATCTACTTTTTACTTGCGCTAGACCAAGGAGATTATTTTAGCGTCTGGGGTGTAGCGCCACACCTACCATCAGCTCCTTACTTTATCGCACAGATCGCTGTGCTACTCAGATGCTGAGTTGGCGAGGACCGGTATCGAACTAGGAACCTTGTGGTTTCTAGCCGAACGCTCTACCGACTGAGCTATAATCAATATCTTGATTAATTCAGTGGATTTAATCCTGAAGATCCTTATGGTGAAACTCGAGTAGGTTATTTCTGTACACACTATAATAATAACTGAGCTCTACTTACATATTGAGCACTTTATATTTGTTATAACGTTAAAACGCTGACTTATCTGAGTAACACTTGTACCAACCAAGTATTGAGACCAACCAATATTTTTACTGGTAAGTCATTCCGTTTAGATATATACATATATATATATATATATGTGTGTGTATATGGACTAAAAAGTCCATGTGCACTTTATAATCTAAACTTTTTTCTTTTTTTGGACTAGATTATAATTAATAATATAAAATAATTTTATTATTAATTGAGGTTTAGATAAAAATAAAATCATGTTGAATGTGGCGTAAATAACTAAGGGAATTGTGACTTGGTACTGATATAGTTTCGGTTACAGACAGACACACACTCTCTGTTATAACAAGATTTATCCTTTACTAAGATAAATTTGACACAAGGCCTTAAATAAGAGAGACCCAGAGAGAATCAAACTCACTCTGAATTGTTTTCTCGCTCAGTTTTCTAATCATTAGACAATGCGTGGTATCCAAGAATTAGAGTCGGTTGACAAATTCGAATGTATTTTTTCAAAACTTTTTTCTGTAAATAAAACACAGTTCCCATTA
>CM042153.1:1217770-1220270 GCA_023376005.1 Doryteuthis pealeii | reverse complement strand
AGATTTATAAGAAAGGGGACTTTTGACCTAATTTAAATTTATTAAGAACCATGATGCGTAAGCTATTGGCTCGCTGTTTATGAAACTTAACACACAAATCCGTTTTGTTCTCTCTGTCTCTGTCTGTCTGTCTGTCTATCTGTCTCTGTCTCTGTCTCTCTGTCTCTCTCTACTCATTGAGAAACTAATGTATATAACGAGGAGATTATCAAGATATACACGGAGAAAGGGAAACTGATAGGCAAAATGTGAACTAAGAGACGGGTCACTTTTTGACTTAATTGCAAATTATAGCTAATTAGAACCAATTAAAATGGCTTTTTTTCCAAACATAATTCAATCCTAAAATTAAGGAATAACTTAATATAAATTGTTTGTCATTAAACTAAACCGTAAAAAGCGTTTAGGATTTAAACATTGATTCGCTCAGCTTTAGTATAATAATAATAATAATAATAATAATAATAATAATAATATATATGTGTGTGTGTGTGTGTCTGCGCGCGCGCGTGTGTGTATGTGTGTGTGTGTGTCTCTGTGTGTGTGTGTGTGTGTGTGTGTACATATATGTAGTGAAACAGAGAGTATATATATATATATATATATATATATATATAGAGAGAGAGAGAGAGAGAGAGGAAGATAGATAGAGAGAGAGAGATAGAGAGAGAGGGGGTGTTGGAAACTAGATGGGCCCTAAATCCTGTGACCTCTGTCCCGTATTTTCATGATAAGAGAACTGTTTACGTTCCAAAATAAATTGTAGAAGAAGAAAACACAAGTGGCCTACGTTAAGATAGACGTCTAAAATGACAACGATGTTACCTTGGCACTAAACAAGTGCCGGGCATCTTAAATATTGCGACACCTATTATTTATAATGTACTGCCCTAAACATCTGTAAAATAGAAATCCAATGAGTAATTACGAGTCAGAATACATCCGCGCCCTTTTTCTAAAATTTACCACAGATTAGCGGGAAGAGTGACGATGTATGCGCCAAGAAATATACACCATCACATACTTACTTGCACAAACACACACAAACACATACATAAATACACAAGCACACGTCCGTATATAGACGCATAAAATACACATATATAAACCCACTCATACAAAAACACGAAGACACAAGCTGTAATATGAATATTCATTATTATTTTGCTTCTTTGTAAGGGTATTTGCATGTCAGCCCACTTATGAGTGCTGGACACAAGGTCTCGTTTTAATGAGGGCGCATAAAAATTGCGTCGACCCCGTCGGCATTCCCTCTCAAGGCGGCTCCTCAGGCGCTGGGCAATAAACCCAGCCCTGCCCCTTTAAATCAAAGGGGTAGTTATTGCCTGGGGGGATAGCCCCCTGGGATCGACGCTATTAATTTACTCCATCGATCCAGTGGCCGAAGCTCACTGGACCGCCGACGAGGTCAGGAAACTTCTTTGTAAGTGAAATATTTTAAACTTAGCTAAAAAAAAATTGTTTGTTCAATAACATGACAGCCGGTTTCATTTTGTGCTAGCAGCTGCTACCCGGCCTCGCCTTGGTAGAGATTTTTTTAAAGTTAGTCCCGCAGATCCATTATTACTGAATCGTGAGTTGAATCCTCGTGGGATGCTCCATTTAAATCTCTATGTAAAAAAAAAAAAAAAGATCTTGCATTGATCCAGCAACTCGGAAAAGAAATGTTAATGTTTACTATCTAAAATATTAAATGTAAAATATTAAAAAAAATCCATGCTGTTATCATTTAAATTTTGTTTTTTTAATTATCTTCACGAGCATAAATCAAATCTCTATTATTTTTGCTCAAAAACCAAGCACCGGTGATATTTAATGTGTATATATATTTACTTTGTCGTTAATTGTTTTTTTTTCGAAGTTTCCTCCGGACATACATATACACACAACTGGCTTTTATATATGTATAGACAGATATAGATATTAGGAAATCACATTTATGAAAGGCCGCAAAAGCTCAAACATAAAAGAATTTCAAAGAAATGTGTCTGTTAGTCGGATAGTGAATAGTATTAAATATTTCCGTGATAAGTTTCCACCAACCAGTAACCTTTATCCATTCTGAAATCAGATGTAAAAAAAGCCATCATATAAACGTAAGGTTTTCATATCTTCTAGCAGGACCTGTGGATAAATCACAGTATGATAATTTAATTATGTTTACTTAAGGGCTATTCAAAAATAGTTCAATATGTAAAAAGTATAATAATCTTGATTTAACTATCTCTCCCTCTTTCATAAAAGTGGAGTTGTAAAATGTTTACATTGATTTAACGATAAAATCTGGGGGGAGGGGTGTTTAAAATATTCACATTGATTTGCCGACAAAAACGTGACAAAAACATGACTTGGAAAATATCTAAGTTGGTCCAGAAATTCACCTGACGCTGGCTCGCTAAAACATAGCGTAAATTAAGGCAAGAGGCCGGGACGACATGAGATAGAAATTACCAAAATATATTCCGTAATTCCCAATTTC
>CM042153.1:1207770-1212770 GCA_023376005.1 Doryteuthis pealeii | reverse complement strand
TATATATATACTAGTTGCACCTGTGGATAAACCACAGTATGATAATTAAATTATTACGACGTTTGATATGTTTACTTAAGAGCTATGTCTAAAATACTTCGATATTAAAAGTATAATAATCTTGATTTAACTCTCTCACACATTTTTCCTTTCTTTCCTTCTTTTCCGTTTCCATTAAGTTCGATTGAAACAGATTCATGTTATCACTTCCGTGAGCTCAACCACCTCTTTCTATCTTTCCCTACTCACTTTATTTATTTATTTATTGTATTTTTCTGTGTCGCATGTCCTTTTTCTTTCCTTTCTTTATCGTAAAAACGGAAGGATAGATTGTTTAGCTGAAGCATAGACTCTCATTACAGATAAGAATTCGACAGATAAACGTCACCTGATAATCAGAATTTACATTTTTGCAATCCATCTTGGAGCGTTTGGACGATCTCATTTTTGAGCAGAGGGTGTTGCAAGATGACAACGTTTGGAAGATTAAAGAACAAGAGTAGATATATATATATATATATTATATATATATATATATATATATATATATATATTAGTGTGTGTGTGTGTGTGTGTGTTTGTCGGGGTGAGTGTATGTATATGTATATATATATGTGTGTGCGTCTGTGTGTGTGTGAGAGAGATGGGGGAGGTAGCATCCCATTAAAGCCCAGCTGTACGGCCACTTACCTCCATCACGCAAACCATCCAAATAAGACAGACTAGACATGTTCTATACCATGCTCTAAAATTAAGGACGAACTCATAAATGACGTTCTCCTGTGGAGACCAACACATGGACAACACCAGATAGGGCTGATCAGCAAATATGTACCATGCGGATACTGTATTTCGTGAGGAGGGCTTGCCAAGAGCATTGAACCGATAGGGACGGGTGGTGAGTAAGAGTCATAGGAATACGCACTGTCATCATGACATAATAGGAAAGAATGGTGATCAAGGGGGGGGGCTACCGAAAATTAGGAAAAGCCTTTTTCATTATGAAATTTCACAAGACCTTCAAAGTGATTTAATTAATGGTACTACCCACTACTCACAAAGGTTAGCAGAAAACATCTGTACTACGTCCATATTCTCTGAACTTTTGCTCTCTCTCTCTCTCTCTCTCTCTCTCTCTCTCTCTCTCTCTCTCTCTCTCTCTCCATATATATATATATATATATTATATATGTGTGTGTGTGTGTGTGTGTGTGTTGTGTAGAAAGGTAGACAAACACGGGATGCTATGGAAACTGGATGTTTATTGTTGACGATGCAACGTTTCTGTCTATTAGACCATCTCCTGGACTTGGATATAGTTCTTGCTTCAATGATGGACATTCTCAAAAACAACATTTTTTTTTTCTTTTTTTGCATTTGAAGGCTGTCTTCAAATGCAAAATTTGTGGTCGAGAATGTTTTTCAAGCACAGACACGTGTTTCGACTTATCAAGTCTCTTCAGTGTGGCTAGACATTTGGTAAGCTACCTACAGCCGGAATTGAAATCCGATCGGTTGGGTCTGGCACCTTAACCATTAGGCTTTCACTTACAGAATGGGAAGGGGATTTTAAACTGTTTTAATACACACATCGCTTTGTATGTAAAGGCCGTCACAGAGTGCTCCATTCCTTATATAGAAGAGCGTTGCGTTTACGCTTGAGTTGGCAGCCGTCAGCGAGACCCACCCCCAGAGTGCTCAACCCTAGGGGATGGGGAGTATATATATATATATATATATATATATATATATATATATATATATATATATATATATAATTTTCTCCAGTAAGCAGCCGGACACCTTTCTCTGTTAGATTATTTAGCGTATGGTTTTATTAGGATTACTACAAAGCAACTGTATCTCAGCTCAATTGTTCACCATTAAAACAAAACTTGACTTCTATTAGATCAAGTATTGTAAGGAATTATTAATGTAGACAAGTATTTCTTTCATCTTAATTTTATTTACTTTTTATCGCAACTGTTCAGTCGTATCAAAATGGCGGCAGGTTTAGATGCGATAAATATACAACATTACCTATAATTCTACTAATGCATATAATATAAACAATTAATCCAAATATCACCGCGTTGAAGGATCGTAGAATAATAAGGAATATGTCTAAATGGTTATATTTGATCCTTCGCCAACAATAAAGATTTCCTTCGGCTGTTGGTTTAGTATCACTGACAGATTATACTTTCGTTACGATTAGCACCGTTGAATGATGGTCGGTGCAGTTGCGACAAAAATATACTGAAATAAATAACGTTAAACAAATCATATATGTAAAAAAAAAAAACAAAAAAAAAAAAAAACAATTGGTATTAAAATAACACAATGGTGATATGCCAACATCAGCCAGTCAACCAAGCATTTTTGTTTTCTTGATTTTAATGTGTTTTTTTCTGTCTGCCTTGAGTCATATCTGTTGATATGCTGTTACTGGATGCTGTAATCTATCCTTGTTCTATATTATATACTAATCTTATTATAATGGTGATGTGTGTTTTTTCTGTCTGTAACCGAAACTATATTACTAATGAGTCACAATTAACATAGAATACATTCACATTCATCATCATGCATGAATTATTAATAAAATTGCTTCACCTTTTATTAGTATTGTCCATATCTACATACCAATAACATGGTATTGTATTTATATATATAAAAAATAGCGGTTTGCAGTGTGAACGGGAAGGCTAATTTGCATATTGATATTAAAAATATGATTTTATTAAATATGTGCTTAGTATTATTGATTTCTAACTGTTTGTGTTTTATTTAATGAATATAAGCAAAAATCTCTCCAATGAATCTTAAATGAAATCCATTAACAAGAAAAAATAAGTGTCATTTATTCTTATTTCCTAATTTAACTAAATAGTTAAATAAGTAAAATTCAGCAATGAAAGACGGCAGTGATGGAAGAGTAAGTTTCATTTCTATTTTCTATTGGTATATAGAAAAAATAGAAAAACTCTGTTTCAAACTCTTTTTATCTGCATTCTTATTAGACTTTCTAATTTAATACAATATTTCATTACATTAAAACTTAAATACTTGCACCCGGAGGTGCATATATTTGCATATATATAAAATAGAAATTAGAAGGCAATTGACAATGCAATGGAATAGGTGTTGAAAATGATGTTTATTTACCTTTTTTCCTAAATATTTCGGGATAAATCCCATCCAGAGGTTTTAGAAGTACTTATCTTACTACGCTGGCGTAAACGTTTGTGTTATTAAGAAGGAACGCCGGATGTTTGAAAATATTCGGTTTTTCCGTGGTGATTCGTCGGCCCGTTCCATGCGTGCGCCCGTGCAGTTTCTTCGAAATTCTTTTAATTTTTGACTATAAATTCAGCCTTACTCAGGCGTAGTGAAATAAGTTGTTTTTTTTAATATTTAGAAAAAAAAGGAAATAAACATCATTTCAACACCTATTCCATTGCATTGTCAATTGCCTTCTAATTTCTATTTTACACATACGTACCAATGCTTCAAACAAACATATAAAAAAAACTTATTTCAATAATATATATATTTTAGTCCCACAGATCCATTATTACTGAATCGTGAGTTGAATTCTCGTGGGATGCCGAATTTAAATCCCTATGTAGAAAAATAGACCTTGCATTGATCCAGCTACTCTAAAAAGAAATGTTAATGTCTACTATCTAAAATATTAAATGAAAAAAAAATCCATGCTGTTATTATTTAAATTTTATTTTTTAAAATCTTCCACGAATATAAATCAGATCTTTATTATTTTTGCTCAAAACCCAAACCCTGGTGATATTTAATGGTGTTATATATTTACTTTGGCGTTAATTGTTTTATTTTCGAAGTTTCCTCCGGACATGCATATACACAAAAATGTCCCTTTGTATATGTATATATTCTTCGACTTGTTGCATTCCTCATTATGGATCTTTCTATGCATTTAACACCTGAAATAAATTCATACTACCAAATTCTGGTGTTCACTCTTTTATTGGAAAGTACACACACATATTATATATATATATATATATATAGATATATATATATATAATATAATAAATAAATAAAGATGTTTCAAATGCCTGAAACATCTTCAGCTGATGTTTGCATGCACATGAAACCAATATGGTCGTGAATGTTCCTTGTCACCTAATAAATAGATATGTAAATCCTTTATATATTTTTTTATTATATTATATTACAGCTCTATTTTATATTGAGCACTCTCCCAATAATACTGCCTTTGTACGCCATTCCAGCAAAAGCTGAACAGTACCATCTCACACTATAGTTTATTATATATATATATATATATATAATTACAGGTTAACAAACAACACCATACCTAATTGTTCTTTATATTACATTGTGATAGCTTCAAAACCAACCACCAAACCAATATTATATATACTATATATATATCTTATTATAGATGGAGATTGTGGGTTTGTCTGTCTGTAACCGGAAACTATGATTACTAATACAAGTCACAATTCCCTTTGTTATTACATCACATTCTCCATGATTTATTTTTATTTTAAACTTCAATTATTAAATAAAATGTTTTACATTATTAATACTGTTGACCATATCTACATGCTAATAACATGCAATTGTATTTATATATACAACAAAATACCAGTTTTACAGTGTGAACGGGAGGCTAATTTGCATATTGATATTAAAAATGTGATTTTATTAAATATGTGCTTAGTATAATTGATTTCTAATTGTTTGGTTTTTATTTTAATGAATATAAGCAAAAATCTCTTCAATGAATCTTAATGAAATCCATTAACAAGAAAAAATAACTGTCATTTTATTCTTTATTTCCTAATTTAACTAAATAGTTAAATAAGTAAAATTCAGCAATGAAAGACGGGAGTGAAAGAAGAGTAAGTTTCATTTCTATTTTTCTATTATACCCCTACTCTGTTACATATCTTTGTATCTGCCTTCTTATTAGACTTTCTAATTTAATACGA
>CM042153.1:1195270-1197770 GCA_023376005.1 Doryteuthis pealeii | reverse complement strand
TCAAACGTATTTTGAATAGATAACATGTGGACTAAATTACCTAATTTTAGGTGGCCAAATTAGTCGTATTAGTATAAAATACTTATCACAAACTTATTTCTAGAATAATTCAGGATAATTAAGATAAACATTTACTTTGATAACATAACTATCTGAAATTAATGATAATCACCGAATGGTTAATTAATTATAAATACTAATACTAAAACCGGATGGACGAATGTTTCCCAAAATTTCCATTTGTAACAATTCTGTGTTGTGTGTGGGGTGAGGGGTTACAGGTGTCGGGTTTGGTGTTCTAAGGTGTGTCCTTGCAAATAATTGTCTAGTTGACCAACGCCCTGAGATTACCAAATAAATAACTGGTAAATTGAAAAGCGAATATGATCGATTGTAATGAACGGATACTTGGAAATTTTTCACTTTATTAAGATTTTTATTTAATGCTTATTAGTTTAGGGGTCAGTATATTTATCTATTAGAAATGTTTGCACGAATCAATTATTAAACAACATTTCAGTATTTATATAAATACACACGCACATATATATGTATATATATATATATTATATATATATATATATATATATATATATATAATAATATTTGAAATGTTAAATAATAACAATAATATCAATAATAATAATATATATGTACATTTATTTTATAAAAAAGGAAGGTCCGCAAAATGTATTTTGTTCTCAGAAAAAAATGTTTATTCTTTTTGTTTTACATGTGCAACACGTGTTTCAGATCTGGTATCTTCTTCAGGCTAACCAAAGCCTGAAGAAGATACCAGAAGATCTGAAACACGTGTTGCACATGTAAAACAAAAAGAATTAAAAAAATTTTCTGAGAACAAAATACATTTTGCGGACCTTCCTTTTTTATAAAATATTGAATTTTCTCCCGTTGGAACCAGAACAACACTTTTTATATATGTACATTTATATATTGACATGTTGCAGACATTTAAAAAAGTCATTTGAAAAATACAATGCTAGTCATTCTTTAATTATAGCCAGGAATAAAATGAAGTAATAGTTAAATTACTCGGTTCTTTGAAGTTTGAAAGAAAAGAATGAAACACGACCGAGGAATGATTTCTTAAAGAGCTAATTTACATATTGGTCAGGACTAAATTAAATGTTTGGCTTCATGTGTTCCTTATATTTTGACCTAACCCAAAGACAGATGTTTAATATTAAGGTGTTAAGAAAATGTATCCACCGCACAAGGCAGATTCTGTGAAATTAATTATAAATTATATGAAGAATAAACAATAACTTATTATCATGAAGTTTATCGATAGAAGTTGTTTTTTTTTTAAGATGATCATTTAATAAAGTAGACATATTGAAGCAACATTGGCGTAAAAACATTTTGTCGAAATATGTATCGAAGAGTAAGGGAAGTATATCAAATGGCTTTAATTATATATATATATTATATATATAATATAATATATATTCTTTTAGAGGTTAAAAAAATCACTCAGTAAGTTGTTTTTATATATATATATATATATATATATATATATATATTATATATATAATATATATATATATATATATATATGTAATATATCAAGAAAAATGAAAAACACAGGTTTAAATGGGTTAAGTGGTGAGTTTATTGGCCGACGCTGCAGTTTTCTATCTATTAATTAGATCATCTTCAGGGCATAAGATAAGAGAAATTATTTTATCACAGAATAATGAGAAAAGTGAGTGGTAATCCTTGTTATTCAGTCTGTTTAAACAAATTTACTGAAGTTTTTAAACAGACTGAATAACAAGGATTACAACTCACTTTTCTCATTATTCTGTGATAAATAATTTCTTATCTTATGCCCTGAAGATGATCTAAATTAATAGATCGAACACTGCAGCGTCGGCCAATAAACTCACCCACTTAACCCATTTAAACCTGTGTTTTTTTCATTTTTCTTGATATATTACATACCGTCGGATTTACTTTCCTCTCTTCACACACCACACACACACACACACACACACACACACACACACATATATATAATATATATATATATATATATATATATATATATATTATACACATGTGTCTGTGGATAAAAAATTTATATATATATATATATATAATATATATATATATATATATATATATATATATATATTAAAAACCGCGATTTCATTCATTTTTTCTCTCATATACAGTATTTCATTTTTCTCCAGATAGTCTCTATTCCCTATACCCTTGAAAAAGGGTGAAATTTACCCGAAATATCGGAATTGATAAATGCTTAAAGATTTTATAATTTTCTATTATTATTATTTTATTTATATTTAAAATAAATAAATAGAATAATATGTTTAATCAAACGCTGGCCGAAACACGTGTTAGCAAAATATGTTTCATCATTCAACATTTTCTTTCCTTTATTTTATTTATTTTTTCAGCATAATCGTCGGATTCATTTCCATTTTCAACTTACAACACGATGCACCTCTCTCTCACA
>CM042153.1:1157116-1182116 GCA_023376005.1 Doryteuthis pealeii | reverse complement strand
CTGACTAGTAAGACCCAACTTGCCAATCGACAAAGCCTTCCTTTTGCATGACAACGTTCGACCACACACAAGTTTCAGAACAAGGGAGAAAATCGCCTCATTTGGGTGGACAACTTTACCTCATCCTCCATACTAACCAGATTTAGCGCCTTCAGAATATTATCACTTCGGCCCTGAAAAAGGTTTGAGAAACAAACATTATTCCAGTGACACGAAGTGAAATCTGTAGTGAAGAAGTGGCTCAAAGAACAGTCAACAGAATTTTAAGGGGCAGGGATACATGCTCTCATTCGAAGGTGGATATTGCTATTGAGAGAAATGGTGATTATATAGAGAATTAGGGGTGTGATCCAAAGAGGACCAGCTTCATTTTGATGTATGATACATGTTCCTGTGTTGGTAATTATACCTATCCTAAACAAAATGGCATTATTTGACTCACCTATGTGGAGAAAAAGGGATGTGATCCACAGATGACCAGCTTCATTTGATGTATGATACATGTTCCTGTGTTGGTAATTATACTTATCCTAAACAAAATGGCATTATTTTTGACTCACCTATGTGGAGAAATAGGGATGTGATCCACAGAGACCAGCTTCATTTTGATGTATGATACATGTTCCTGTGTTGGTAATTATACCTGTCCTAAATAAAATGGCATTACTTTTTTACTCAACTATGTGGAGAAGTAGGGATGTGAACCAAAGAAGACCAGCTTCATTTTGATGTATGATACATGTTCCTGTGTTGGTAATTATACCTATCCTAAATAAAATGGCATTACTTTTTTCAACTATGTAGAGAAGTACGGGTGTGATCACAGAGGAGTAGCTTCATTTTGATTTATGATACATTTTCTTGTGTTGGTAATTATACATATCCACACCCTCGTATTACTCTTAGATTTTCTCTGCCTTATGATCACCTGTTAGTGGGGCTTAGAATATACAATATATATAGAATGCGTTTGAATTCATGGGTAAACGTCTGAAGATGACTCATTTTAAGGTAATTAAAATAATAAATAAAAACACTTAAAACAGAGCCTAAGGTTACAGTGGACTGAACGTTGTGTTTATCCACAATAAAAATGAGGACAATAGTCCGAAATATCATAATTATTCATATCAGGCATCATCCAATAAATGCACATAAAAATATGTAATTTCAAACTGAAGAAGAAAAGTAGTGTTACTATTAACCCATAACCGGGAGGAAATATATGAACCCGCTCACCCTCCCCGCAGTGATGGGTTAACTCGTACAACTACTTTTTTCTATGAGGATGGTCTTGGTATTAAATAACTCATGAAGGTTGATATGCCATTAAACAAAGAAACCAAACCAAACTTGAAATGTTATTTCTGATTTTAAACTCTTCTGATACTCGTCGTACAACTCAAAGAATTATACCCATAATGCATTTGAACAATTGGGTTATTTTGGCTGACACAGAATCTTACGTGTGTGGTATACATACCCTTTTTGGTTATTTCCTATAACTCCAACATAAAAGGGGAACCACTCTGCTTGACTGATAAATTATTTATTTCCCCAATAAACTAACCCTAAACCCTAACCCTTTAAAAATTAAATACATAGCCATTCAATTAATTTAATGTTTACTTCAATAAATAAATATTTACTTTTAATAAATAGGAAATTTCGTAAATCTCTAAGAAAATGAATTAAGATCGTAACAACTACAAACAGTTTTTAGATGAATTTTATTTATCGAAAATAATTTTAATAGAATTTATTTTTCGACAGAATTGAACTTAATAAAAATTTAGTTTATTGACATTAAATTTTTAACTTCCACCCACCTCCGGCAAAATTCTTCAAAAATTTTTTTTACATCGTCCGGAGGGTGTTTTTTTATCATGCTAATAATAATAATAATAATAATAATAATAATAATGGAGATTCGCTTCCGGTTTTTGTCTGTAACAAAAATTACGTCACTGCTTACGTCACATTACCCAAAATCGTCATAACATAGAATAAATACACTCAAAATTTGAACATGCAGCATTAGACAGTCCTCATTGTTTTTGAAAACAAGTTTTAATAAATACATGACTGGTATTATATATCTATATATAGTTTGCTTTATTTTAATACATATTCAAAGTTTACATTTCAAATTGTTTCATTTTTAATCCTTTAATGAATTTGATGATTTTACTTACTTAGGGTACAAACTCGCTGACATTGAATTTTTTACTCCCACCCCTCAGGCAATATGTTTCAAAAATCTATTTTTACATCGCCCGGAGGGGTTTTTATTTTGTACTACTACTACTACTACTACTAATAATAATAATAATAATAATAATAATAATAAAATAAAAAAGTTAAAAAAGAATATCTCAAGAGAACTAGAAAACTTCTAGAAACCAAACTTAACAGCAGAAATCTGATCAAAGGAATCAATACCTAGGCTGTCCCCATTATAAGATACTCAGGACCTTTCTTAAAATGGAAGAACTCATACAGATTGACCAAAGGATGAGAAAATTTATGACAATGCACAATGCTCTCCACCCTAGAGATGATAGAGATAGATTATCTGTGTCAAGAAAGGAAGGGGAAGAGGTCTTGCCAACATACAGGAATGCGTAGAAACCACAATCCAACAACTTGAAGATTACACAAGAAAAAGCAAAGACAAACTACTAATGGCGGCCAACAATAGTAGAAGCGACAGATGGACAATCAGAAAAACAACAAAGACTAGAAAACAAAAATGGGAAGAAAAACAATTATATGGACGATTCAAACAAATTGAAGAGGTTGCCCATGAAAAGACATGGACATGGTTAAGAAAAGGAAACCTCAAAAGAGAAACTGAATCACTTATAATTGCTGCACAAAATAATGCCATAAGGACAAACTACATCAAAGCGAAAATTGATAAGACCCAATAAAATAGTAAATGTAGACTTAGCGGGAATAGAGATGAGACTGTAAACCATATACTCTGCGAATGTAGCAAACTAGCACAACGAGAATACAAAACTAGACATGACTGGGTTGGGAAGGTGATCCACTGGGAATTATGCAAAAAATTTAATTTTGAACATACAAGAAAATGGTATATACATAAACCAGAATCTGTTCTATAGAACGAAACGCATAAAATTCTCTGGGACTTTGAAATAAAAACAGATCACCTTATCCCAGCAAGAAGACCAGACCTAGTGTTGATAAACAAAAAAGAAAGAACTTGTCAACTGGTGGATTTTGCAGTGCCAGCAGATCACAGGGTGAAGCTAAAGGAAAATGAAAAAATGGACAAATTTCTGGACCTTGACAGAGAACTGAAAAAATTATGGAATATGAAAGTGAAAGTGATACCAATTGTAGTTGGTGCACTTGGAACAGTCCCAAAAGGATTGGAAAAGGGTTTGGAAAGTTTGGAAATCAGAGGAAGGGTTGAAACCATTCAGAACACTGCACTGCTGCAATCTGCCAGAATACTCAGAAGAGTCCTGGAGACCTGAGGAGACTTGCTGTCACTCAGACTCTAGTGAAAGAGTTAATCACATAGGTGAATGCAGCCAACTAGCTCAAAGGAATTACAAAATCAGTCAGAATTAGGTGAGAAAGCTGATCCACATTAAAGTTTGATCATTTGAAAAAATAGTATTCTCACAAACCAGAATCGATCCTAGATAATAAGACACATAAAATTCTCCGGGATTTTGAGATACAGACGGATCACTTAATCCCAGCCAGAAGACTAGATCTAGTGTTGATTAACAAGAAAAAAAGCACTTGTCAACTCGTGGGTTTTGCCGTTCAGAGAGTGAAAATGAAAAAAAACAAAAACGAAAGATACTTTGGCCTTGGCTGAGAATTGAAACAAACCAACCCAAAAAAAAACCTATGAAACATGGGGTGGGGGTGATGGTGGTACCAATTGTAGTTGATGTCCTTGGAACGGTAGTCAGCCCTCTGCAGAGAGATGTCAGCATATTCTAAGTCTGCCTTTAGGGCGATCTCAAATAACAGTATTCAATGCACAATACTTGTATTTTCGTGCAAGTGGTATTTTTAAGACGTCGATGTCACAGTCTAGCACAATCGCCCTACATCACGGGGAATCCCTTATTTTCAATGCGAAAAGTTTTATAACAGAATCATTGGAAATCTATAAAACCAGTAATAAAAAGAACTTGTTCGAATTGATTCCGCAAAATTTTTTATTTCTGGTAACAAAATAGAAATTTGATTTGGAGGTTGATTTTGAATGCAGGTGTAAAGAAAAAATAAATAAGGTAACAATGGTGTTGTGTGTTAACCTGTATTTTATTCTTGAATTTTCGAGATAAAATCTCTTTTTCAGAAGATCACTGAACTGAAGTCGTCTTGTTTATGGCATTTCTAGTTAAATGAATTTTTTTTTTTTGAAAAATTTGATTTTTTAAAAATACATGCAAGAAGATAATCATTGTGAATGACTAAAATGCTGGGTTTGATGATATAATCAATGCATTTAGCAATTTCTAATCGAAAATTTTTATATCAATAAACAAAACTCAGAGACAAAATGATATTTATGTGTGGGGAATTCACGTGTTACTTACAGGAAAGAACGGTTGCATGTAAAATGCAAATGTACTGCAAAACCGTATATACTCGCGTAATGGAGGAAGTCGTGTAATGAATGACCCTTTAAATGTTTGTTTAAAAAAAATGTTTTATCATATATATCGAGTAATGAACGCTAGACTATAAAGATATTTCTTCAACATCCAATGACATAAAGTGAAAACAATGTAAAAACCTATTTCTCTGAATGTTTGAGATGAGGCTTGAAGATTAGTATTATCTGCGTTATTCGGACTATTGTCCCCATCTTCATTGTTATTTGTACAACGTTTCGGCCGATATACCCTCCGGCCTTCTTCGGGTATTTCTTGTCGGACTCGGGAAATTTCTCGGACTCGGGAACCTTCTTTTCGAACTCGGGAACTTTCTTGTCGTATTCGGGAGCCATCACGGAACTTTGAACCTAACCCTTTATTTATTCCATGGGGGTCTCCTGTTCTCATTCCGCTAACCATAGCTGGGGTAGGAAATACCTGAAGAAGGCCGGAGGGTATATCGGCCGAAACGTTGTACAAATAACAATGAAGATGGGGACAATAGTCCGAATAACGCAGATAATACTAATGTAAAAACCTATTTATACATTCAAAACTACTGTAATGCAATCAAAATCTATGCAATACCATAAGTAAACAATTAAGTCTAGAGACTATATTGTTTATTTACGGTATTGCACTTGCACTAATTAGCTTAAAGACTGACCTTGTGTCACACCCTACTCATGGTGTAGGGGTTGGGTAAATACGTACTAAGTATTGCATAGTTTTCCTTGATGTAATCTTTGAATTAAGATAATGAAGTTTTTAAGTATCTTTGTTTACCATTTGTGATACTGAAATAAAACAGGATTTTGGAAGAATCGAGATCACTCAGACAACGGCATTGTTAAGATCGGCTAGAATACTCAGAAGAATCCTGGAGACATGAAGAGACTTGCTGTCATTCAGCGTCTTGTGAAAACCACCAGTTAAAATTGGTATGAAAAATTTCGCAAGAAGGGATATCTATTAATAATGGAGATTCGGTCTCAATTTGTCTGTAACCGAAACTACGTAACTGCTTACGTCACATTACCCAAGATCGTCAATTTGCAGAATAAAGAACAACGTTATAATATATATACTCAAAATTTGAGTATGCTACCTTAGACGGTCATTATTGTTTTTTTAAACGAGTTTTAATAAATACATGCCAGGTATTATATATTCAGATATAGTTTGTCTTATCTTAATATATGTTTAAAGTTATCTAACGCATAGGATTTTACAAGAAAATTATTCACAAACAAGAAATAGTCCCTTTTTCAGTATCAAGAGGTTGACTAAAAATTTAACAAATGTGTAAAATTTATGTGTAAAATATTCAAAACAATTATTTAATTAATAATTAATCGATGTACGCAACATTTTATTTGAGGAGACAGAACTAAGTTTCCATAAGACACAAACCTTCTGACATTGAATATTTAGCTCCTACCCCCATCAGACAATATCTTCCCAAAATAATTTTTGTATGTGGTAGCATAGATTATGACAACACCGTATAACAAATATATATGACAATATATATATATATATATATATATATATATATATATATATATATACCAACTCCTCCACATGAGCAGGATGCGACTCAAGTTCAATTTCTTAAGCGGAGAAAAAAAAAGTTGAAGAAAGAAAGAAAGAAAGAAAGAAAGAAAATTACATGAATAAAATATAAACAAAGAAAGAAAGAAAGAAAGAAAGATAAAGATAATGAAATAAAACTAAACAAGAAAGAGAATATATATATATATATATATATATATATATATATAATATATATATATACCCAAAGATTGCTGCCACCTTTTATATACAAAATGAGCACCTAAATATGAGTACCTGTGAGTACTGTGAGTGTGTGTACGTGTCTGTGTGCGTGTATATGTATGTGTGTGTGTGTGTGTGTGTGTGTGTGTGTGTGAGTGTGTCTGTGTGTGATACTGTGTGCAGATGCCAACATTTATCAACAAAGTGGAATTTCCCCCCACCCAACCCCCAAGAGGGAGCACGTGGCCTTAGAATCGGGCGTGAAAACGGCCAGAAATTAATTTTCCACAAAGCCAAGCAGCGCAGCCCTCTGTTTTCTGTCTTCAATGGTCTTATCGAAGATATGGTGTGTACTTTTTGTTGTCTTGTTTTTTTTTGTTTTTTTTTTGGGGGGGGGATCTTTTCTTATCTGCGCAACTAATTAAATGTCACTTTCTATGCCATCCCACACACTGGACTATTCTAGCATGTGTTCACATTTACATATATATATATATATATATATATGTATATATATATATATATATATATCAGCAACACTAAAAGATCAAAAGAAAGTGCAGAAAAGCGAATCCCCCATAGTCTGTCCATCTGAAAATATATACACAAAATCTAAAATAATGCTCGTGTTCCTTAATTTTACGAGCGTTTTCGTCTTGCCAGACTCTCCGGTTAAAAATAAGATCGCCCAAGATGAAACGCAAAAAAATGTAAATCCTGATTATCTCATGTTGCTTATCCACCGATTTTGTATTTCTTTAGTGTCGTCACACATTAGCTAAATTATGGACCATTCTATTTTATTATTATAAAGAAAGAAGGGATAGAAAACAGACACGATACACAGAAAAATATGATAAGAAAGAAAGAAAGAAAAAGAGTAGAGAAAAGATGGAGAGATCGGTAAGCCCGTTGAAGCGATAACGCTAATCTGTTTCAATTCAATTCAATGAAAACCTAAAAAGAAAGAAAGAAAAAAAAGAGTGTGAGAGAGAGAGAGAGTTAAATCAAGATTATCATACTTTTTACATATTGAACTATGAACAATAGCTCTTAATTAGGCATATCAAACGATGTAATGATTAATTACTGTGGTATATCCACAGGTCTGCGAGACATATGAAATTGCAGCAATAATCTGGTAGACTCCCATTAATTCGATAAAAAAATCTAATTGTATTATCATCAGAAAATAAGTGAAACGTATAATTAATGAGAAGAAATAAAAACAGGAAAAGATATGAAAAAGGCAGAACAAAAGAAAAAGGTTGTTTTCACAATAGTTTGAATCTATTTATGTGACGGCACTTGAATATTAGTTCGTTTCTTTCGTTCAGTTATTAGTTTGTATTTCTGTAATTGATTATGTGATTTTTTTCCTTCTAAACAGAGGTTACATCTACTTTTGAAATTGCATCCACTTTGAAATGTTCATTCTTCACTTTCGCGTTTGGTTATTGACAGTTTCTCGCCTATGTGATTATTCAAACTTTTCTATCAACTAACGAGCACTGTTTACTTTTAAATAAAAGACCCATATAAAAAGACTGTGTATAAGTACAAATTTCAATTAGTTTGCAACATGGAATTTCTTTTTAAATTAGAATTTTAGAATTTAAGGAGACAGCCTCAGAATTATTAGCTCAGTCGGTAGAGCGTTTGGCTAGAAACCACAAGGTTCCTAGTTCGATACCGGTCCTCGCCAACTCAGCGTATGAGTAGCACAGGGATCTGTGCGGTAAAGTAAGGAGCTGATGGTAGGTGTGGCGCTCCACCCAGACGCCAAAAACAATCTCCTTGGTCTAGCGCTATTGAAAAGGGGATAGACTCCCTCGCTGACTGACTGATACCGACTTTAGGCCGCCCCGTCGACTATAAAAAAAATAATGTGTGAAATAAAAACGAGTGTATACCGTCAAGGATTTGCTTTGAAACTTTGGATAAAAAATCAAATTTACTTGTTTTCAGACCTTACTAGTTTAAATAGTTATTCATCGCTTATTTCTGGTCCAATTTTTTAAATATTTATATGGTTGTAAATAAAATAAAATAATCTTTCTAAATATGTAATTTTTGTGTTTTTAACCAATTATTTTTCATGGCGAGTTAAAACAGTATTATTTTAAAGCTGCACACACAGAACAAGCTTTGTTGAATAAAATTATATAAAGAGTTATTCTGTTTTTGTATGTAATACAACATATCAGGTATTTAAAAAGGTATTTTAAGTCCAAAGTGATGTCATATGGAGGGGGTATATACTTTTTAAATAGTATTGTATTTTTAAAAAATACTATCCCATTACCCACAGTTATCATACCTTATCTACAATTTATAAAAGGTATACCAGTTTGTTAATACGCACTGGTACTAATGAAAAAAAACACAACTAGCTTAGCCACCAAGCAAGCTTATTCCATGATGCATAGATATGTTTGCATGTGGAACGTATAACATTCGACATGTGTTTTATGTTGATCGTATTTTGGCGAACAGGATTGTCCACTAATTACTCGTTAGATTAAAACAGAAACGGGTCTGGCGAGCGGTTTGTCGGACTTGGCACAAAATGCAATCGTTAGTGTATGCCCCCCCTCTTCCCTCCCTACGTCTTCTGGATCTTTGGTCTGCATTATCGAGAAAAGGGAAGTTGATCTTTTAACCCCTTCCTAAGGGGTGGAGAGATCTGGAGAGTAGCCATGGATCTCTCTGGGCGGACACAAATCTTATTTCTACATATGATATCTGTTCAATTCGACACAAAAAATATACACGTACACAGACATACGCACGCATACATCCCTAAATATATTCGTATATATATGCATATATATATAGATACCTCCCAACTTACGAACAAGTTACGTTCTAGAAAGTTGTTTGTATTTTAAATTGTTCGTAAGTCGTTATTTTGCCATTAATCAGTTTCAATTAATACGCTTGTTCCTAAATATTTCGGCTGTTATCAGCCTGTAACACCCTCTGGTTAAAAATAAAACCATCCAAATCTTTCAAGATTCAATGATAAAATGTAAATCCAGATTAACTGATGTTGCTTAATCGCAGATTTCTTATTTGTCCCATTTTATTTCCCCCAATTTTAAAAATGATATATTCAAAATTGTCTTGCGACGCTTCAATGGCCAACGTAAAGTTTAAATGAATTGAAAAAAAAAAAAAAAAAGTTATATTTTTGTATCAATCATAATATTGAAATTGTGAATTACGGAATATATTTTGGTAATTTTGATCTTATGTCGTCCCGCTTTAATTTAACCCGTGTCACGTGAATTTCCCGTCTAATTTTGATATCTTCCGAGTCATGTTTTTGTCATTTTTTGTCGGCTTACGTCTGATAAAAGACAGAAAGGTCGCCCCAGCTGCAATTCAAGGATGTCTACAAGAATGATCTCAGGTGCTTAGGCATTGCCCCTTCCAGCTGGGAAAATTTAACTCACGACCGCCCTCGGTGGCGGCAGAATTTCCGTAGAGGACAGTTCATATCAGAAGTCACACTAATGCAACACCATGAAGCTGAGAGGTCCAGAAGAAAGCAGCGGCAACAAAGCATCGGCACATCAACATCTTCAGGGACAGCCTTCAATGCGAAATCTGTGGTCGAGAAGTTTAATTTTGAACAGACTGATAAACAAGGACTATCGCAGTTTTTCTCGTTATTCTGTGATAAATTTTTTTATTACCTTTCCTTATATCAACAAATGCCCTGAAGAAGATCTAATTAATAGATCGAAACACTGCAGCGGCGGCTAATAAACTTACCACTCAATTTATTTAAACCTGTGTTTTTTCAATTTTCTTAATATACTACATACCGTCGGATTCACTTCCATCTCTTCACACACACATATATATATATATATATATATATATATATATATATGTTTGTGTGAGTGTGTGTGAGAGAGAGAGAGAGAGTGAGAGAGAGATGGTGAGTGTGTGTGTGTGTGTGTGTGCACGCGCGTGTGTGAGACAGTGTATGGTGTAAGAGTAATAGATAATACTGAGATGAGTTTACGATGTCCGTATCGAATAAACGTTTTTTAAAAAACGAAAATTATTTTAAACACACTATTAAATGTAATAATTACTTTAACTAGAAACGAAAGAAAACACCCTCCGGGCAGTGTAAAAATTAATTTTTTGAAAAATTATTGCCTGAGGTGGGTGGGAGTTAAAAATTCAATGTCAGAGGATGTGTATCTTAAGTAAATAAAATCATCAAATTTATTAAAGGAGAAAAAAGATAAAAAAACAATTTGAAATGAATCCTGAGTTCTCTCCCCCTCAAATAAAATGTTGCGTACAAATACAAATACAAATACATCTATTTGCAATGAGTAGTTAGGAATATTTGACACGGCATGACTTATCTGTATTAAGAATAGTTATTTGAAGCAGTAATTGTTTACAAATAGATAATCATTAGTTATTTGAAACTATGTAATTGCTTGAAATACTAAAAAAAAACAAAGACACTTTATAACTGTGCGCAAAAAAACAAATTGTCATTACTAAAAAAAAAAACACCCTCCGGGAGGTGCAAAAATATTTTTTGGAAATATTATCTGATGGAGGTGGAGCTAAAAATTCAATATCAGAAAGGTTTGTATCTTAAGGAAACTTAGTTCTGTAGCAGCCCTGTGTTCGGATATTTAGATGGATGAAATACATCCGAATTTTGTATCCTACAATTTAAATGTATCAGAATACGGAAATGTACTATTTCTCTGAATGTTTGAGATGAGGCTTGAAGATTAGTATTATCTGCGTTATTCGGACTATTGTCCCCATCTTCATTGTTATTTGTACAACGTTTCGGCCGATAACCCTCAGGCCTTCTTCAGGTATTTTAGGATACCCCCGTGGAATAAATAAAGGGTTAGGTTCAAAGTTCCGTGATGGCTCCCGAATACGACAAGAAAGTTCCCGAGTTCGAAAAGAAGGTTTCTGAGTCCGAGAAGGTTCCCGAATCCGAGAAGGTTCCCGAGTCCGACAAGAAATACCTGAAGAAGGCGGAGGGTATATCGGCCGAAACGTTGTACAAATAACAAGGAAGATGGGGACAATAGTCCGAATAACGCAGATAATACTACGGAAATGTAGTTTCCGTAGAAAGCAAAAGAAGAAGACAAAATTGATAAAATAAACAATTTTATATACATAAATACAAGTGGTATAGTTTTGTTCTTTCAACGAGTTGACAGACGATATGTATCTGTAGTTAGTAGTGTATGCTGAGTGCGTCTGTATTGTTTATATTGTATTTATGAATGAGACAAGACTTACATTGATAAGAGTGGCTGGCCGTGATTTCAAACCAAAACAAAGTAAGTGAAGAATGTTTTTGCTTATGCACTCAAATAAAATGTTGTGTACATTTATTAATTAAGAAATTATTTAGCATACTTTACACATAAATTGTACCCAAAATAGTAGGTATTTATTTAATTAAGTTAATTTCTTGTTACTGAAAAAAGAACGAGAGTAAAAAAACAATTTTTAAAATTGCTGACTAATTTTAAGTTAGGTTTGTTCTTTATTTGGTAATCTTGAACATTAGCTACTTAAATGAGAGTAACCTCCCCTTGTCCTTTTTCACGTTGAGGTATCCGTGTGTTTGGTTTTGTAAAAACGTTAACACTCTTATAGGAATACCTTTAATATATTTTCAAACAGTCTTCACATGTTCACCATCCCTTTCAATATATGCTTAGAATCTCACACAGGTGATTTAAAAAAAAAAGATGTTAATATTTCTATGAGGGGCCGGGTTAGCTCAGTCGGTAGAGTGTTCGGCTAGAAACCACAAGGTTCCTAGTTCGATACCGGTCCTCGCCAACTCAGCGTTATGAGTAGCACAGATCTGTGCGGTAAAATAAGGAGCTGATGGTAGGTGTGGCGCTCCACCTCAGACGCTAAAAATGATCTCCTTGGTCTAGCGCAAGTGAAAAGGGGATAGACTCCCTCGCTGATTGGCTGATACCGACTTTAGGCCGCCCCGACGACTTTACTTTTTTACTTACCTGTATATTAGAAAAGTATAGGTATACCCAATTTGTCGAAAAACAAAACACGGCTTTTTCAAAGTGAAAAAATAAGGGGAGGTTACTCTCATTTAAGTAGCTAATGTTCAGATTACCTTTATTCTATATATCAATGATTTTGATTATGAATTAAATACTCATTAATAGACTTCAACAATCATTGAAAATATTGTGACGTAAGCTGAGACGTAGTTTTGGTTACAGACAGAAACACACCCATCTCCATTATTAATACTAGCAAAAAACAACCTTCGGGCGGTGTAAAAATTAATGTTTGAAAGATATTGCCTAAGGGGTTGTTCTGTTTTACAAAAGACAATAATGTTTTTTTAAGAATACACGCACACATAATTCTACAAAATTTTATTAAAATTGAACGAATATTGTAATTTGAGTGTATATAAGAGGAAATTTATCTCGAATTTATCGACTTCCAAATGTACACAAAGGATTTTATTGCCACGCTCTTTCGTAAAAAAAATTTAAACTGATTTTTTAAATCTTATATCTTTTAATGATAGGCATAAAAATAGTTTTATGTAAAAAAATCAAATAAATATTTTTTTTCTAATAAAATCAGGTTTCTCACAGTTAAATTCAAATAAATTCAAACAAGGTTGTTCTTTATTCTATATATTGACGATTTCTGGTAATGAGACGTGAGTAGTGACGTAGTTTCGGTTAGAGACAAACATATATTTAATAAGATAAAAAAAAGAAAATAATACAGTGAATGAAATCATGGGTATTCTTTAGATGTGTACATGAAATATATTTTGGAGCAAATGCCGGTATTTATGAGCAAGTGCGTCCCGGTCTCCTGCCCCAAAAATTGCTACCCGGTGATTATTAAAATCACAACCCAGCTCAGTCTATTCAAAACTATCCATCTTCATATCTATCTATCTATCTCAATTTGTTCATATTTATCTATACTACTTTAAATACTAAGATTTTCTTTTATTCATGTTTGTTTGGTGTCTTGTTTTTAGTTTAAATAAACAAGAATTACGACAAAAAAAAGAAGCGACCCCGCCACCAAATACATTTACTTGTCGAAAATATCTATCTCCATTTGTTCATATCTATGTATATTATTTTGTTTGTTTATCTATCTATCTATCTCAGTCTATTCCAAACTATATACGTTTGATGCAGTCAAATGTATTAATTCTTAACAGGGAACTGAATTATGAAAATTTTAACAAAATCACCTCTGAGAGACATAAACGAGGAAACGATTTACTTCTAGGAGCCGTAGCTCAATATATCATTCCATACTTTGATCAGAGACCCGACTCCATGAGCTTATGGGTTGATTCCGGACTCGCAATCCCGAAATTTTAATTCCAACGTTTTAATTACTGCGATTGTTTACGACGTTCTTTAACTAAAAAAAAAAACTTTTATCCTACAAAAAAAAAAAAAGAATTTAGACGAATTTTTTCTACGACGAATGTTTTTTGTTCAGAATGAACTCAGTGTATGAAGTGTCATGTCGAGAGCCCTCCACAGAAGCTAGCTTAATTACCGCCTGATATGGCGGCTTTTATGCTAGTTATATATAATTCAAAAATATATTTTGGAGTAAATGCCTGTAAAAAAAACGTTTGATGCCGTCAAATGCATTAATTCTTAACAGGGAACTGAATTATGAAAATTTTAACAAAATCACCTCTGAGAGACATAAATAAGGAAAAGGAACGTAAAAAAGAGAGATTAAAAACCCCACAATGAGAAACGCGAAACAATTGGGTTCATTTGGAGCTTTGAGAGAGAAATCTCTTGGGCGCATTTCGACAACCAGTGTCTTATCTGATTGGCGTCACCCTGGGGTCCTTGGCGTCGTCTGCTCCGGGCTTCCTGAAAACGGTGAGATATTTATGCTTTTGTTATTTTAATGTAATCTTTATTTTAAATCCCTTCCCCTCTGGGGAGAAGGTTGAAGCTTCTTTTTTTTTTTTAAGGTAATATGTAACATTTTTCTACCCCAGGAACTCTTCTGTTTTTTGCTTGATTTTTCTTCTATTTTACCCCCCCCTCTCTCTCTCTCTCTCTCTCTCTCTCTCTCTCTCTCTCTATCTATCTATCTATCTATCTACCTCTCGCGTGCGTGCGCGTCACAATCAACCATTCAGATTTTCTTTTGTGACTCTTTCCACCCCTCCCCCCCTCTCTCTCTCTCTCTCTCTCTCTCTCTCTCTATCTATCTATCTATCTATCTATCTATCTACCTCTCGCGTGCGTGCGCGTCACAATCAACCATTCAGATTTTCTTTTGTGACTCTTTCCACCCCTCCACCCCTCTCTCTCTCTTTCTCTCTCTCTCTCTCTATCTATCTATCTATCTATCTCTCTCTCTCTCTCTCTATCTATCTATCTCTCGCGTGCGTGCGTGTGCGTCACCATCAACCAAACTCTTTCCACCCCTCCTTTTTTTTCTTTTTTTATTGTAGTCGTCCTCTTCTATTCATTCACAAAACATGTCTCAGAAAACTATTAGGCTGGTAGAAAGCCGGAGATAGGAAGATTGTGCCGCGCCAATTTGTAAACTTTGAAAAAAAATTGAAATATGACATTAGCACGCTCATCAAAAAAGTATAAGTACGGCACAAGGTAAGGAGGATGTAATTAATGGAGGCGCGTGGTGTAATGGTAAGAGTCGTGGGAAATGGGCTCGCCTCCAAATTATGGACGAGGCTATTTGCATTTCACATAGCGCTTATACACTTGGAAAGGTATGCACCAAACTACTCTCTCTCCAGCTATGGGTAAATAGTAGAGCGGACTGGGCTCTTTCATCATGGCTAGGTAACCCGTCTAGGAGAATGAAAACTTTTTAAACCTGTTAAAGCCCACTCAAGAAATTGACCTTGTGAAACATCATGCTTGGGCGGAGGAGTTGGTAAAGATATATATCTATTAATAATGGAGATTCGCTTCTGCTTTTTGTCTGTAACAAAAATTACGTCACTGCTTATGTCACATTACCCCAAATCGTCACCGTCATAACATAGATTAAATACACTCAAAATTTGAACATGCAACATTAGACAGTCCTCATTGATTTTAAAACAAGTTTTAATAGATACATGACTGGTATTATATATCTATATATAGTTTGTTTTATTTTAATACATATTTAATGTTTACATTTCAAATTGTTTTATTTTTTAATTCTTTAATGAATTTAATGATTTTATCTACTTAGGGTACAAACTCGCTGACATTGAATCTTTTACTCCCACCCGTCAGGCAATATGTTTCAAAAATCTATTTTTACATCGCCCGGAGGGTGTTTTTTATTTTATACTAGTATATATTAATGAGAGTAAGAAGATTTTCATGGGTAAACTTTTAAAGTTAGAGTCTTATAGGTAAGATTAGTAAGTAAAGGGGTAACACATGACCCAACTATTTAAAAATGGTGCCAGCAGCAGAAATAAAGTAATGGAAATTCATATTCTGGGTTCAATACCGGTCCTTGCCAGAAAGATTATTTTATTTTATTTACAACCATATAAATATTTTTAAAATTTAACCAAAATTTAGCGATGAATTACTATTTAAATTAGTAAGGTCTGAAGACAAGTAAATTTGATTTTTTAAAATTCAAAATTCAAAGTTTCAAAGCAAATCCTTGACGGTATGCACTCGTTTTTATTTCACACAGTATATATGAAAATAATTCTGAGGCTGTCCCTTTAAATTCTAAAATTCTAAGTTAAAAAGAAATTCCAAGTTGCAAACTAATTGAAATTTGTACTTATAACAGGCTTTTTATATGGGTCTTTTATTTAAAAGTAAACAGCGCTCGTTAGTTGATAGAAAAGTTTGAATAATCACATAGGCGAGAAACTGTTAATAACCAAACACGAAAGTGAATAATAAACATTTCAAAGTGGATACAATTTCAAAAGTAGATGTAACCTCTGTTTAGATGAAAAAAAATATCACATAATCAAATACAGAAATACAAACCAGTAACTGAACGAATGAAACGAACTAATATTCAAGTGCCGCCACAAAAATAGATTCAAACTATTGTGTAAACAAACTTTTTCTTTTGTTCTGCCTTTTTCATATCTTTTCCTGTTTTTATTTCTTCTCATTAATTATACGTTTCACTTATTTTCTCATGATAATACAATTACATTTTTAAACATCGAATGGCTAATGGGAGTCTACCAGAGTTATTGCTGCAATTTCATATGTCTCGCAAGACCTGTGGATATATCACTGTAATTAATCCTTACATCGAATGGGTAGCACACCTTCGATAAGCCTATGGGAGGGACAGAGACAACCATGTTCTACCCACTAGGGCTAATGCTAAAAAAATCGGGATTTTAAAGGCTGATTTTAAAGGCAGTTTCATCTTAAAGTTTCTTTCATCTTAGAAGATTGCCGCTGTTGGAATAGTTTGTGTATATAAGGTGGGCTACAATTCCCCATCTGGATTTATAGACTAGCCGTGGTCAAATGGTTTATTCCTTCGCCAATCACTAGCCATACTGCTGACTGATGCACTACTTAAACACTGATACTGGTCATAGTTCTACTAGCACTCATTGAGGGGGGACTTATAATACTCAGGACTCTTTACTAGAAGAACCAAAGGATTCTTTATCAGAGGATTACCAAGGAGCCAATTCCACTGGACAAGTGCTCTTGCTTAAAGCCTACAGGATGGCCCATAGATTATAGCAGCATCTTTTCCAAACTGACAGTCTGCCGATTTGTTCTTGCGTCGAAGTCATTTGTTAAGGCTTGATTAGGTTTTTACAAGACCAAAAAATAGCGAACTCGGCTAATTTTTGGAATTGGAAGCTCAATTTTGGGGATTGCTTAAGATAGCACAAAATATCATAGGACAAAATTTCAGAAAAATTGAAGGGGTGGGTGACAATTTTACTTTTTTCTGGATGATTTGACATGGAATTACCCTCACTTTTTATTTCGGATGTTATCTTCTTCAGACCGGCAAGAGCAACATCAAAATATGTAGAGTGGTTTTCTTCTACGATAGAGGAAAGAACTGTTCACCTATAAATCGCCACTCCCACCGATGGGTGAAGGTGGTTTAGCTTACCCCCTCCCTCAAAAAAATATACGATTTAACTCTTCGCTGTCCCGTTACTAGAAATCAATTTTTTAATCTTCCGAAATCTCACGTTACTGCCCTAAAAATGTGTTTCTTTGGCCTTTTGACCTCTCCACGTCGGCTAGGTCAAACGTAACGGATCCCACTACATTACACTGATTAGAATTTAGTTGTTACCTCTTTTATATCAAGAATTTGGATGATTAAAAAATTGACGTTCAGCACAAATGTCACCACCACAAAAGTATTATTTAATCACGAATTGGATCGAAAATTGATTAAATTGATTTTTACCTCTGACCAAATATTTGATTGGCGTCCTTCCGTCTACTAAAGACGATGGTATAGTGTCCACTTTTTTTTCCCTTCAAATATTTATTGTGTGCTTATAAGCAAAAAGGAATTAAGAAAAGTCGTATATTTCTATGGTGATTGTGGACATTACACTTGTACAATCTTTTTTTTCACCAATGTTTATTCCCCCCCCCCAATCTTAAGGATAGTTTGACCTCCCACCACAAAAGCCACTTAATTCACAAATTCAATTGCAAATGTGAAATTTGCTACATTGGTCGAACTACCCAAAGATTGAAATCAAGAATAAAACAACATATACCCTCCAATGTTCGTGTCGGCAATTTGGACTGTCCCACCACAGCTGACAGCAACCCCTCCTCCTCCGCAATTGCACGGCATTTATTGAGTAACCCACATGCGCTCGTGCTTACCACCCAGTCATATTTTCCATCCTAGGTGTATGTAATAACGATCTCCAACTCCAAATACTTGAGTCCTTGTCATCATCGTCATCATGTCACGCGCGCAGCACGGATATCCATGACAATCTTTCGCCAACCTTCCCTATTACTCATGGCCCTTGGGAGGTTCTCTGTGCAGCATCCAGAGTCTTCGCATAGTTGGTCAAGGTAGGTCCTTAGCGGGCGTCCTACGTTAGCATGTCCATGTGTTGGCTTCCACAGTAGAACGTCGCTTATGAGATCATCTCCGCTTCTCCAGCAGTGTCCTGCATGTCTAGTCCGTCTCACCCGGATGGTTTGTGAGATGGGGACAGGTGACCATATAGTTGCTTCTTTGTGCGGTGCTGCTTCCATGACTTGTTCAGGACTACTCGCAGCATTCTTGTGCAGGTACCATCTAGCTGATTCTCGAGGCGCTTTGTCGGGGTCCAGGTGGTGCAGCCATACAGCAGCACTGATATAACCAGAGCCTGGAAGAATTGTTGCTTTAGTTTGTCAGTGAGATCGGATCTCCATATTACTGATAGTCTGTTTGTGGCCGCCCATGCCTTTCCTATTCGTGTATTAACATCGCTTTCTGTGAGTCCTTGTACATTTCTAAAAATCCAACCAATCCTATGCACACAAAAGACTTTCCACAAACTACTATTGTTTGATACTTCCAGCTTAAACCTTTCGTGTGGTGGAACTAGAAATCTTCGACCCCCCCGCATGGTTCGTAATTTCTAATAATTTTTCGTTCCTGAAAACTTTCCGTTTTTTTTTTATTACAATGCCTTTCGTAACTCCAAACATCTATCAATTGAATTTCTCTGATGAGATTGATCTAAAAAAAAAAGAATAAATATCAACTTAGATTGAAATATCTAATTATAAGGATTCCCTACTTTTCTTTTTAGAAATTCCTCTTTTAAAATGTACACGCTTTTTCATTGTCTAATTAAATTCTGTACCTATAAAAAACTTTCCAATATATATATATATATATATATAAGTAAAGAAATAACAAAAGACTTAGAGATCTTGCATTATAGCCTATTTCGGGGAGCTATAATGCAAAATCTCTAGGTGTTTTGTTATTTCTTTACTTATAAATTTGCTCTATGACTCTAACAATAAGAGCACACATTGAGCTCTCAAACTGCGACAGGTTGTTTAAAAAACTCCTATGTTGTAAGGAAGGATTATATATATATATATATATATATATATATATATATATATATATGTGTGTGTGTGTGTGTGTGTGTGTGTGTAGGTATATATGTGTGTGTGTGTGTGTATATGTATATATGTGTGTGTGTATATGTATATATATGTGTGTGTGTGTGAGTGTGTGATTTCATATGAAAAAGGTGACTTACCAGTGAAATTAGTCACAATGGTTAGTTGATGCAAGATTCACAATGATAAGACAGCGATATAACAAATATAAAGTGCTCAATACGTGAGTAGAGCAAATTTATTACAATGGTATACACAGGAATAACGTTTCACCACAGGATTAACCTACTCGAGTTTCACCATAAGGATCTTCATGAAGATCTTCTGAAGATCCTTATGGTAAAGCTCGAGTAGGTTATTCCTGTGTATACCATTATAATATAAATATATATTCATTATAGTGTACAATACGTTTAAGGTGTGATAGTTACCATTGGTTTCAAAGTCGAATGTTAGCCACTTATCGCCAAGACAACGCTCCCGTTAAGAAATGCATTTCTTAACGGGTGCGTTGTCTTGATGATAAGTGGCTAACATGCTGCTTTGAAACCAATGGTAACAATCGCACCTTAAACGTATTGTACACTATAATGACTAAATAAATATATTTTTCTCTGTTCCTCCCTCTCTCTTTCACTATCCATGCTCTCTCTCTCTCTCTCTCTCTCTCTCTCTCTCTCTCTTTATTTCTTTATCTATAATCTGTTTACCTCTCTTTCCCTGACTCTTTCCCCTCTATCTTTCACTGTCCCTGTGTACTCTCTCTCCCCCCCTCTCTCTCCCTCCCCCTCTCTCTCTTTAGAAGTCTCTCACACACTTTATAGGTCCCTTTCTCTCTCCATAACCCTTTCTCTACCTATAATCTATTTATCTCCCTTTTTCCCACTCCCTCTTTCACTATCTCTGTAATCTCCCCCCCTCTCTCTCTCTTTCTTTCTCTCTCGCTCAACTACACTCTCTCACTTACTCTCTCTCTATATATATAACTCTTTCCCTATCTATAATCTGTTTTTCTCCTCCCCACATACTCTCTCTCTCTTTCACGTTCCATGTGTCTTCTCTCTCTCTCTCTCTCTCGAGCCTCTCTCTCTCTCTCTCTCCTCTCTCTCTCTCTCTCTCTCTCTCTCTCTCTCTTTAGAGTCCCCACACACTTTATAGGTCCCTTCTCTCTCCATAACTCTTTCCCTATCTATAATCTGTTTTTCTCCTCCCCACTATCTCTCTCTCTTCACGTTCCATGTGTCCTCTCTGTCTCTCTCTCTCTCTCTCTCGAGCCCCCTCTCTCTTTTCTATTGTTCTTTTCACCCACTCTTTTATGTAAGCATGTCTTCTTCTTTCCATTTCCCTTTCTTTCTTTCCCCTTCTATGTCGTCTATCGGTCCCACCATCTTGTCTGGCTGTCCCGATTATCATTTCTTCCAATCGTTTCTTTCACAACATAATCGGCCCATCACACCGAAACTTCTAACGATTCAGATTCTAACGTCCCCCCCCCCCTTCATCTTTACACTTGTCCTCATGCGGTGGAATGTGTTAAGTGAGTGCAAGAGGCGATCGGACGGCCTTTTTTATATCACACACACACACACATACACACACACACACGCACACACACATACACACACATACATACATACATACAGACACACACAGACACACAGACAGACACACAGAGACATACACACAGACACACACACACATAGACACAAACGCACACACAGAGACACACACAGAGACACACACATACAGACACACACACAGACACATACACACATACACACACAGACACGCACGCACGCACACACACATAGACACACACGCAGACACAGACACACACGTACAGACAGATACTCAGAGACACACACACAGACACACACACACACAGACACACACACACACGTACAGACAGATACTCAGAGACACACACACAGACACACACACAGACACACACACACACATAGACACAAACATACATACATACACACACACACGCACAAACACACACACAGACACACACATAGACACACACACAGACACACATACACAGAAACACAGACACACACACACACACAGAAAGACAGACACACACACAGACAGATATACAGCGACACACACATACAGACAGACACACAGAGACATACACACAGACACATACACAAACACATAGACACAAACACACATACATATATACACACATATACACACACACACCGAGAAACAACGAACAATATGGAAATCTAGCACCTCCGCACATTCTTTTCAATTTTAGATTCTCCAACTCTCTCTCCCTCTCCCTCTCTCTCTCTCTCTCTCTCTATATATATATATATATATATATATATATATATATATTAAGTGTGTGTGTGTGTGTGTGTGTGTTGTGTGTGTGTAGAAAGAGAGAAAGAGAGAAAGCAATACGTGATTAAAAACAACCTTAATCCCCTAAAACCGTAACCCAATTCGCAAAATGTTAATTCATAGACTGTAGTTAAACTGTCATTGGGTACCACCAAAAAACTTTCCGTTTTAATTTTCCGACCTAAATCAGAAGTCAGCCTATATTTGGTTGGAAGGCTTAGGCACCTTCCACCTAGGTACCTAAAAGTACCCGAAATATTCCCACAAAGACGTTATGAAGTGTAACAAACAGACTTTAATACATGAGCACTGTTTTTGTTGGATTATTTTTGGGAATTAGATGTGCTAATGACCAAGACTTATATTTATAGACTGTTCAAAAACAGAGGTGGCTGAATCAGCCTATAGAAAACGCCAAACGTGTATTTAATTTACTAATTAAAGGAGTTGACAAATTGTACTAGAATTACTAGAAGGACAGACCAATTGACGAGGATTATACAACTCCCTACTTCAAGAGTAGTACTCTGATACAACTTCTACTTTAAGGACGGATCCGCGGTCAAAGATTAAAACTGATACAATCATCTTCTACTTCAAGAAAGGATCTAACTTTATACCACAAGGGATCTCCATTGTAAAGCTGCTTTCTCCTACAGCCCTAAGGATTAAAACTCATACTACATCTTTCTACTTCAAGAAAGGATTTAACTTTATACCACAAGGGATCTCCATTGTAAAACTACTTAAAACTACAGCCCTAAGGATTAAAACTGATACTACATCTTTCTACTTCAAGAAAGGATCTAACTTTATACCACAAGGGATCTCCATTGTAAAACTACTTAAAACTACAGCTCTAAGGATTAAAACTGATACTACATCTTTCTACTTCAAGAAAGGATCTAACTTTATACCACAAGGGATCTCCATTATAAAACTACTTAAAATTACAGCCCTAAGGATTAAAACTGATACTACATCTTTCTACTTCATGAATCGTAACAAGAAATCAATTCGAACGCCGACTGCAAATGGTTTATATATTCCGGGCAACATCCCTTCACCTTGTTTGTGAATTTTTTTTTCTTTTCTGTCTTCGTATGTGAATAACACCATTTTTTTTTTCATTTTTTTTTCTTTGGGGGTGGGGTGGGGTTCTTTAATTTCTATTGGCTCCTTGGATTGGATCCTTCCATTTTTATTTTTTATTGTTCTATTTTTTTTGGTCTTCTCCCTGTCGCCTTAGTAAATGTTATTGTACATTAGTGGTAGTGGCAAGAGGCGAGGATTTCGAAAGATTAGCTCGAGAGAAAAATTCTTTCGTCTCACGATTCCCCAAGATCGAGTGATAACTCCTCCGCTAAACTCATATCAATCTTCATTAGTCTCTTGTCATCAATGAAGAAAACAGTTTCATCGTTATTATCAAGACAACTTCTATCATTAACTTGCTCCATTTCTTATTCCAAAAAAAAAAAAAAAAAAAAATGGCGTGACAAGAAATATTAAAAATAAGAACAATAAATATAGTCTTTTACAATATTAGTCTTACTAGCAAAAATATACGCCCCCCTCCCGGTTGGAAGTATTTAAATTTTAATGAATAGAAATATAAAAGATTAGAAAGACTGACGGAATTAAATAAGAACACATATAAAAAGATTACACGTGGTGTAATTGTTAAAATCATGGGAAATGGACTTCGTCGCCCCGAGTTCAAATCCTGGACGTAGTAATTGCATTTCACTTAGCGCTAATACCCTTGGGAAAGGTATGAATCATACTCTCCCTCCAGCTATGGATAAATAGTAGGGCAGACTGGGCTCTTTAACCTTGGTTAGGCGACCGGTCTAGGAGAAAAAAAATTCTGAATTCAAACCCCTTTGAACTCCGCTTAAGAAATTGACCTTATGTCGCATCCTGCTCGTGCGGAGGGGTTGGTAAATATATATAAAAAGATTACACTTATTTTAATTATAGTTTAATAGGTTTATATCTATATAAAATCATTCATAGGATGGATATATAAATCCGATCTCCGGTCTTAAAGCCGGGATTAAGTGATCCGTTTGTATCTGAAAATCTCAAATAATTTTGAGTCTCATTCTCTTGGGTAGATTCAGGTTTATGCATATGCCATTTTTTGTATGGTAAAGTTTATTTTCTTACACAGTTCCCAGTGAATACCCTTTACCGCCCGCTTGTGCCTAGTTTTGTATTCCTTTTGTGCTAGTTAGCTGCATTCGCTTAAAATGGGATTAACAGTTTCGTCTTTATCTCCACACGTCCTACACACACTTGCTAATCTGTTGGGTTTTATTTATTATTATTATTTTCGCTCCTTTTGAGATTTCACTGGAGTCTGAGTGACAACAAGACTCCTCAGGTCTCCTGGACTCTTCCGAGTATTCTAGCCGATTGCAGCAGTGCAGTAGTCTGGATGGTCTCAATTTTTCCTCTGATTTCCAGAACCTCCAGTCTTTTTTCCAAGTTTATTCGGGCCGTTCCAAGTGCACCAACTACAATTGGTATCACTTTCACTCTTATGTTCCGCAGCTTTTTCAATTCTCTAGCAAGGTCCAGGTATTTATCCATCTTTTCATTTTTCTTCAGCTTCACCCTGTGATCTGCTGGGACCACAAAGTCCACCAGTTGACACGTTCTCTTTTTTTTTTTTTGTTTTTTGTTAATCAACACTAGGTCTGGTCTCCTGGCTGGGATAGGGTGATCCGTCTTTATCTCAAAGTCCCAGATTATTATTATTATTATTATTAGTAGTAGTAGTAGTAGTAGTGGTGGTGGTGGTATATTAGTAGTAGTAGTAGTAATAATTGTAGTTTTTCACACCAGGGTTAGATTAGTTAAGGGTCTTTCACTGGAGTTTGAGTGACTACAAGTCTTTTCAGGTCTCCAGGACTCTCACTGGCAAAAAATAAAAATAAATAAAAAAAAATAATAATAAGGTCCCCGGGAGCCATATGTTCCCCAGTTGAGAACCACTGCCCTAGACTAGTTCCCTCACCATTAACATCGGCCCGGTCCCGCCCCACCCCA
>CM042153.1:1129616-1154616 GCA_023376005.1 Doryteuthis pealeii | reverse complement strand
AAGGGTATTAGCACTAAGTGAAATGCAATTACCACGTACAGGATTTGAACTCGGGGCGACGTGTCCATTTCTTATGACTTTAACCATTACACTACGCGCTTCCTACGTGAATCCATATAAGTGCGTGCAAACAAATGTTTTTTTATTGGATAAGAATAGTTACTTTTAACAATATAATAATAGATTATTAGTATTAGATAGGAATACTTGAAACCATACAACTCAGTGCAAATTATTGTGTAAGATAGGAATATTTCATATAATATAACCGAGTCAAAAAAATGAAATACTACACAATAAAATGTAAATATAAATATACAATGAAAACAGTTCCCTATCTGCTAGGCATAAAATAACCCAAGACGGGTTGATATGCCGTTAAAATCAATCAATCAAAGTGATATCACATAACGGTGCATAAATCTATTAGGAAAAAAACTAGATAAAATGTAAACATGAACTTACAAGGAACACGATTCCCTAACATCTGGGCATAGAATAACCAACTATGGGTTGACATGCCGTTTAAATCAATCAATCATTAAATTAAAATTAATCAAACACGATTTTTCAAATCTTTAGAGATTTTAGTTCAATTCCGGCCCTCGGCAACTTAGCATATGTGTAGCACAGGTATCTTTGCGGTAAAGTGAGGAGCTGATTGTAGGTGTGGCGCTCCACTCACTAAACACACAAGAAATAAAACTGATATCAGTGCTGCCTCGTTAGAAACCCACATTTCAGTAGTGTGCTAAATTTGGCCAGTGTTACATGGCTCCCTAAATTAGTAACTCTAAACGGAAACAATATAAAATACTCCAACCTAAAGAGAAAATAAATGTTTGTTTTATCGTCATGTTCTTTCTAATCAATAGAATCATCAGTATGAGTTTAATGAGGCATCAATACCTCTATGGAAATTATTACAATAATGACTACGTCAAACATAATAGCAAAGTTGAAGATAATGAATTTTACGTACGAAAATTACGCAGCGATCGAGGTATAATTTTCATTATGGATGTTGTAATAGAATGACTAATATAATTCTGAAAAGTGATTATAAAATAATGCCCATGAGGAACTACGAAGTCGAGTAAGTGAAAGGCCCAATGATTAAAGTCAGATTAATATCGTATTTGAAGAGAAGTGGCGGGGGCATATCTACAAATAGTGAACAGGAAATCTAAAAAAACAATTTCCTTGGTCTAGCGCTAGGGAAAAGGGGATAGACTCCTTCGCTGTATAGCCGATACCGACTTTAGGCAACCCGGGAACTTATTTTTTACAAGGGAAAATCCGCCTTTTTTCTGTCTGTTTTTTTTGTTTTTGTTTTTTAGGTAGGGCTAGGCTTGGAGGGATTTTTAACGGATACAATAAAGAAGTTCTGCTTGTGCGGATGGACCCAGGATATGTAGGCTTCATTTAATTTATGCATTCGGTCATACACACACACACACACACACACACACGTTGGCACACACATACACACACAGATGGCGAGACAGACACACCCATGTTCGCGCCAATATTTTGATGGGCTGTCACGAGGAGAATTTATTTTGATGGAGTCTCGTTTGAAAGAGATTTTTTTAGTCACTTCACGAGGTGAAAATCCTAAGAAAATATATAAAATCATTTTATGATCACTGGGCGACGCAACCGGTCGAGCGTGCTCCCATCAAAATTTAGAGCACTTCTTGAATGTTTACTCGTACAGACAAACATTGTAACCTGCTTCGAGTCTACAATTACTTATATCCCTACAGCTCGGAGGGTAATCTGAACATTGGCTACATAAATGAGAGTAACCTCCACTTGTTTCTTTCCCTTTGAGGGAGCCGTCTATTTTGGTCGGCCATTTTCATTTCACCGTAATCAATACAACTGCATGTTTTAATACGAAAATATCATAAAATGTGTTCTTAATAACAATTAAATTCATTTCAAATAATTCACAAGCCCAATTAAGAACACATTTTATGATATTTTCGTGTTAAAACATTCAGTTGCATTGATTCGAACAAATTCGTATTTTCAGTGTAGATTTACAGTGAAATGAAAATGGCCGACCAAAAGAGACGACTTTCTCAAAGTGAAAGAAACAAGGGGAGGTTACTCTCATTTATGTAGCTAATGTTCATATTACCGCTCGGAGTTCGAATCTAAGAAGAAAACCAAAATTTCTCACGGAAACAGGTCTGTACTTTTTAGTTACCTAGTAAATTATAGTTTAATTGTTACATAACCCTTTACATCGGGTATATAATGGGGAGAGGGGGGAGTAGATGGGTTCTTATTGGTTCTGCTTCGTCGGCGGCCATCTTCCTCTGGGATGATTCTTTCTTCTGCTGGGCTTGGTGTCTTTATTTATCAGCTCGGATTGGACATTGGATGACGTCTACAGTAGTGGTTCTCAACCAGAGGCCATATGCATCCATAGGACCATGTAACATTTTTTGTGTGTTTAGGCAAGCAAAAGATATTTAATTATAAAAATACACAAGGACTTTTAAGCATTGAATGGCTATGGGTGGGTGGGTTATGGTTCACCAGAGTAAGATAAGAATCGAAGGGGTTCATATATATATATAAAAAAAAAAGGTTTGAGAACCTGCCAAGAGCAATGACCGATAGGGATGGATGGCAAGAGAGATTCAAGAGGATCCATGCTATCAGCATACCATGATAATGAAGATTATTTGTAGTATTAATACTTCTACTGTCTTAAGATTCTAAGATGAAGATTTTTTTAAATATTAATTTTTAACTGTCCTCTCCTTTTTAATGCTTAATCTGAAAATCAATTCCATTTTTGCCCCATCCCATCAGTTTTACTTATGATAGATAATTTTAATTTGCATAAAATAGTCCCAAATACCCATTTAACATTGATATGCTTGGGCCACGTAGAACCAACCTTAAACGTTTTCAGGTTAGAATAACTTATCATAAAAGAAAAAAGAAGCCCTGATTTAACACTCTGCGACTTTTTTCTTTGGAGCTGATTAAAGGAGCAAGTCTAGCTACGAAACTAACGACTTTGGAAGAACTTGGAAGAAATGAGTTATTTCTGCCATTCCACAAGAGTTTCTGGTGAGATCCATTGATGTGATTCCCGAGCGGGTTAAGAGGCTAATGCTGGTGTCCATATAAAATTCTTAAATAAAACTTCATGTTATGTGTGTTCCTTTCCTGAAAAATAATAATTCAGAAATAGATTATAAGATTTACAAAATAGGGAAATACTTTACAATCATCCTGTATATTGATCGATAATAAACAGATAGATTGATATATGTAATAGATATTCAGATTTATATAAATATACACATGCATGAACTCTTCCAACTATAAATAGCAGCAGGTACTGCTCTTAGGTGAGAGCCAATATTCCAGCGGTCTGCTCGGACAATTGATCGACCGCTTTCGCGTGTAAGCCTCTCATTTGTATGTTTTTCCTACTGTTCTTTGTTGATATATTTGTTTAACTCATTTCCTCTCTTGTGTTCTGACCACTAACAAGGCCACAACACATACATAATACGATTAAGTATATGTATTAACTGTTTTTTTTCTTGTACTTCTTGCAGATACACCGGCACAGGGTGAGTCACTGCTACATAGCTTGGAGGAGGCAGCAGAAAATATCGGCCACTATGTGAACTCCAGTAAAACGGAGTTCATGAGTTTCAAAAAGAAAGGAAACATCTCCATACTCGACGGCACGCCTCTCAAGCCAGTAGAACAATTCACGTACCTAGGTAGTAATATCTCATCCACAGAGAGCGATGTTAATACACGAATAGCAAAGGCATGGTCGGCCACAAACAAATTATCAGTCATATGGAGGTCTGATCTCCCTGACAAGCTAAAGCGACGGTTCTTCCAGGCTATGGTTGTATCAGTGCTGCTATATGTCTGCACCACTTGAACCCTAACAAAGTGTCTTGAGAATAAGCTAGATGGATGCTGCACAAGAATGCTGCGTGCAGTCTTGAACAAGTCATGGAAGCAGCACCCCACGAGGAGACAGCTGTACGGTCACTTGCCCCCCCCCATCTCACAAACTATCCGACTGAGACGGACAAGGCATGCAGGACACTGCTGGAGAAGCAAGGACGAGCTCATAAGCGACGTTCTCCTGTGGAAGCCAACACATGGACATGCAGGTGTGGGGCGCCCGGCAAGGACCTACATTGACCAAATATGCGAGGATGCTGGTTGCTCCGCAGAGGACCTCCCGGGTGCAATGAATGATAGGGAAGGTTGGCGAGAGATTATGGATATCCGTGCTAATTGCGCGACATGATGATGATGATGATGATGATGATGATGATATGTATTAAAAATAGTGCTCAATATCGTTGATAAGCCATTCATATCTAAGTTAGGTTAGTGTTCACATAGAGTAAACGACCCTTGGTTGGTGACAATTTCTCGCCGATGTGATAGGCGAGAAAATGTCAGTAACCAAGTCCCTTTACATATATAACTTAAAGAATGCATTTTCAGTTCAGAAAAAAGTTTTCAGAAAATTCTCACACAAAATTAAGTTTATATGTCATCAATATTTGAATCAACTTTTGAATTTTTGAATCATATGTGTCATCATTTTTGTCTCATCGATTTTTGAATTTTTGAATCATGTGTCATCAATTTTTGAATCATATGTGTCATCAATTTTTGTCTCATCGATTTTTGAATTTTTGAATCATGTGTCATCAATTTTAAAATTTTTGAATTTTTAAATTTTTGAATCATATATGTCATCCATTTTTGTCTCATCAATTATTGAATTTTTTAATTTTTGATTTTTAATCATATGTGTCATCAATTTTTGTCTCATCGATTTTTGAATTTTTGAATCATGTGTCATCAATTTTTAAAATTTTGAATTTTTAAATTTTTGAATCATATATGTCATCCATTTTTGTCTCATCAATTATTGAATTTTTTAATTTTTGATTTTTTAATCATATGTGTCATCAATTTTTGTCTCATCGATTTTTTAAATTTTTTGAATCAGGTGTAATCAATTTTTTAATTTTTTTAATTATATGTGTCCTCAATTTTTGTCTCATCAATCTTTGAATTTTTTAAATTTTTAACATTTTTGAATTTTTAAATTTTTGAATTTTTAAATTTTTGAATTTTTATATTTTTGAATCATATGTGTCATCAATTTTGAATCGAATCAGACAAAGAAAATAAAAAGGAATGGAAAATACATTCATTTTTGTCCATCCAAAGTCATAAATCTTCTTGTAAACTCTACGGTGCTTTTGAAAAGGTTGATCTTTTTTATATCCAGGAAATTTATTTTCAGTTTCAGACCAGAAAAATGGTGGACCTGGGAGTAATGGCGATGAAAGAATACTTCCCACTGCCCAGAGTCCCAGAACTGGAACTTCACCATTAGATGCAGTTTAATGCCATACCCAGTACACTAAGACCCTCAGTCACCGCCTTCTAGCACACATATGATAAAAAGGATTGGAGATTTACCATAATGGCAATAGAGTCGAGACAATCCTATAGGTGCTAGGGCTTGACATGACCAGCCGCTTGATCATAGGGGGTATCTCCGACCATCCGTCCAGCCTAAGTAAAGGCCACAGGGGAGTGATGCATGTCATGGACTGGTCAGTCACTAGGATTCCATCCTTAAGCATCACGAATCACCACCCACGACCAACAGGTGGTCTCATTGGACGGGTTTTACCCCTCTGCGGAGGTGCAGTCGGTATATTCTACAGTCCCAACTGAAAGGGCGGGGATTACTTGGTGTCTGTCAATTCCCCTAAAAGTAACACGTATCAAATTGTATTCGATAACATTCGATCCAAACGACTATGAACGATATCTGCGATGAAGTATTATCAAAAATTCAAAATGGATTACCATTATGTTACATAATTCGTGAGTTGCCTATGAATTATGTCTGTGAGTTATGCATTGCCCAAGTTGCCGTAAAATCCGTATTTTACAAAATAAATTTAAATCCCCACCCCGATTGAAAAAAAGAATTATCAAAAGTCAGGAATTATCCGATTTTTATGAAATTTTCAGTATTAATTTATTAATAAATGAATTTTATAATACATAAGTTATTTTATTTCCAAACTTTAGACAGCGTAATCCTAGATAGCGTTTACAGCCATGTTTACGATATATTTGAAAAAATAGCTTAAAATGTACTAAAAATAAATTGCATGTGTAATATCATTTTTCTTTTCTTATTGATGCTCATTATGTTACTACTTTTCGTCTTAGACAAAATTTAAACTGAAATAATCGATTTAATTATTTTTAATTCGTTTTTAAAATGAAAACGAGTCAATATTTTGGCAATGCCAACTGTAAGTGCACTAAAATTCAAATAACGGTATGGCAAATGGAAAGTTACCATTGACCGTTATAGGAAGCTGCAGGAAGTGATTGACAGGCAGTTTTAAAAATTGTGCTTAAAAAAATTCTGTTGAAACAAAGATTGGGCTTTGAATGAATTGAGAAAAATGAATACCCATAAAAAATGAATAAGACAAATCGTCTTCGGCATAAAATAACCCTACAGGTTTGACTTGTCGTAAAATCTAACCAACCAATCAGAGTGTATCCCCATACATCCGGTCCTGTGTCACAACGAAGGAAAGTTTACTGAATAACTACTCCATCAAACCGATATTGGGTCAGATTTTGTCGTCGTAAAGAGCCAGATAAATAGATTGCTATAGTTCGTTCATTATGAAACAAACTACATTTACATGTTCTTTTGATACAGATAGTTACATGAATATTCTTTATCGAGAAGAGAAGCCGATAGATCACGAAATACAGACAAACATGTATTTTTTGTTATCACTAAAACTTTCGTCGGAGTAAATGAGGCGGACCATATTACCTTTTCGATTTCGTTTCATTAGGTCATTTTTTTTCATTTACACCGTTAATATCCGGTTGTTTGTTAGGGGTTAGAGTTAGGGGTTATGATTAGGGTTAGGTTTAGAGTTAGGGGTTAGGGTTAAGGGTTCAAACCCTAACCTAAATGAGGCGGACCATATTACCTTTTCGATTTCGTTTCATTAGGTCATTTTTTTTCATTTACACCGTTAATATCCGGTTGTTTGTTAGGGGTTAGAGTTAGGGGTTATGATTAGGGTTAGGTTTAGAGTTAGGGGTTAGGGTTAAGGGTTCAAACCCTAACCCTAACCCTTAACCCTAACCCCTAACAAACAACCGGATATTAACGGTGTAAATGAAAAAATGACCCAATGAAACGAAATCGAAAAGGGGTGCCTTAAGGTAATATGGTCCGCCTCATTTACTCCAACGAAAGTTTTAGTGATAACAAAAAATCCATGTTTGTCTGTATTTCGTGATCTATCGGGTTCTCTTCTCGATAAAGAATATTCATGTAACTATTTGACGGTGTATATGACGGTGTAAATGAAAAAGATGACCTAATGAAACGGGATCGAAAAGGGGTGCCTTAAGGTAATATGGTCCAATGAGGCTTATAAAATAAAGTTGAAATTCTGTACAAAATCTTAATTGAAAAATAATTTTTTAAAGCTGTTTTTATTCTAAAAACTTTCTTTGGTTATTTAATAAATTTTTATAGTGACTAATTGGTAATTATTTTTCTTAAATAAAATTTAATATCAGAAAAAACTTACTTACATTAAGAAAAAAATCGTTAATATAAAGTATTCAAATTATTATGTAATTAATTAGAATATTGGTTTGGTGGTTGGTTTTGAAGGCTATCACAATGCAAATGTAAAGAAAAATGAGGTAACTATGATGTTCTTTGATTACCTTTGATGTATTCTTAATATTTCGAGATAAGGGTCTCTTCGTCAGAAAATTTCTGAAAGTCTGGAGCTTTTGCTAGGAATTCTGTTTTGGGCCTTATATCTTCCAAATTCTCAGCGTGTGTATGTGTAAGTCTGCATAAACACTTTAATTAAAATATTTTTTTATGACTTCCCGAACGAATGGATTAACACAAGGTATTTTTTAACATGAGGATTTTTCCCGAGTCATCCAGAGAGGATTTTGTCAATAATAATGGATCTGCGAGACTAGGTTGCAATGCAATTACATCGCGCGTAATTAATTAAAGTTTTTAAAAAGAGACTGTTTTGTTTTGTTGATTTTAACGGCATGTCAACTTCTCCACGGTTATTTTTTGCGTGGAAGTTAGAGAATCGGGTTTATTGAACATTCTTATTTATATTTTTTGTTTAGACGTTTCTTAAGAGTTTTGGGTTTGTTTTTGTTTTTGTTGTTTTTTTTTGTTTTTGTTTTTTAATACGGTTATATGATATCAAGTAACATTTTGTGTACAGTTTCTTGAAAGATTTTTTATCTTTTGCATATATATATATATATATATATATATATATATATATATATATATATATATATATATATATATATACACACACATATATATATATATGGGAGAAATGTGAGGAGGTTAATCCGACAGTTGACTACCTTTCTCCACACACACACACACACACACACACATATATATATATATATATATATATATATATATATATATATATATATATATATATATATGAATTAAACATTTTTAGAAAAAACAAACAAATGATGTTATAGTTCGCTGACAGAAATCTGTTTCGACCTTTCATTAAAGCGGTCTTCATCAAGCGCGAAATGTTTCTGTCTTCATCAAAAGCGAAATATTTCGCTCTTGATAAAGACCGCTTTATTAAAAGGTCGAAACAGATTTCTGTCAGCGAACTATAACATCATTTGTTTATTTGTTCTAAAAATGTTTAATTCATACTGTCGGATTCACTTCCATTTACTTTACATATATATATATATATATATATATATATATATATATATGTTGTGGTGTGTGTGTGTGTGTGTGTGTGTTGAAAGGAAAAATAAAGGAAAGAAAATGCTGAATGGATAAAATAGATTTTATCTTATTCAAATGTTATGTGTAACTACAACATGAACTCCTGCAGTTAGCTTAAATTAATCAATATCTTGATTAATTCAGCGGATTTAACCCTGAAGTTCTTTATGGTGAAACTCGAGTAGGTTATTTCTGTACACACTATATATATATATATGTATATATATATATTAAAAATAGAAATTAGAAGGTAATTGACAATGCAATGGAATAGGTGATGAAAATAATGTTTGATTACTTGTTTCCTAAATATTTTCGGGATAAATCCCATCTTCAAAGGTTTTAGAAGTGCTTGTGTTTTTTTAGTACTTATCTTACGGTGCTGGCGCAAACGTTTGTTATTTATTAAGTTAAATAAAGGAACGCCGGATGTTTGAAAATGTTCGGGTTTTTCCGTGGTGAATCGTCGGCCCATTCGTGCGTGCGCGCGTGCAGTTTAAAATATGGATCTTCGAAATTTTTATAATTCTTAGTCAAAGACATTATTCTGTGGAAATCATCACATGGGCATGCCAGAGTAGGCCGTCCAGCAAAGACGTACATAGACCAAATCTGCGTGGATACTGGATGATGCACAGATGACCTCACAGGAGCAAGGAATTATAGGGATGGTTGGCGAGGGATTGTCAAGTATATCCATGCTTCTAGCGCGACATGATATGTCAATATATATATATATATATATATATATATATATATATATATATATATATATATATATGTAAACATATGTATATATGTGTATATACATAAGTAGATAATAATAAATCATAAATATATATTTTAGTATATATCTATTTGTATGGAAAAGAGTCTGCCTAACATATATATTCATTATTTATTTATTTATTAACGCTCTATCACAGATATCAAGCACTCTCCTAATAATACTGTACGTTGGCTGACTACTGCCTCTTCAAGTGTAATAGGTGTATGGTGGGCACCACCATACGCACTGATATATATATATATATATATACATATATATATATATATATATTATATATATATTAAATCCCCCCACACACACACACACAAAGTTCACTCTCCTCTCTTAATATAAAACATAAAAATTTCTTTTCATGATATCTCTCCCCTACCTCTTACCAATATACACACACACCTCTCCCCTACCTCTTACCAATATACACAGACACACACACACAGACACACACACACACAACCTTGAGTTTCACTTCCGCTGTCGTTTATCGCAACAGAAAAAATTTATACACACACACACACACACAACCACATACCTAAAAAAAATGCACAATGTTTCCTTTCATTACACACACTAACAGCGCCACATACTCACGCCATAAAATAGAATATTTGATGTCATATTTCAAAACCGTCTCCTTTTTTAAAACTTCAAAAACATTTTTAAACAGACTGAATGACAAGGATTACCACTCGCTTTTCTCATTATTCTGTGATATATAATTTCTTATCTAATGCCCTGAAGATGATCTAATTAATAGATCGAAACACTGCAGCGTCGGCCAATAAACTCAACTTAACCCATTTAACCCTGTGTTTTTCATTTTTCTTGATATATATATATATATATATATATATATATATATATATATATATATATATATATATATATATGTAAGGTTTATTTCCGCTGTCGTTTATCGCAAAAGATTTATACACACACACACGCAACCACACACCTAAAAAATGCACAATGTTTCCTTTCGATACACACACTTACACCGTCCCATACTCACGCCGTAAAATAGAATATTTGACGTCATATTCCAAACCGTCTCCCCTTTTTTCAAACCTCAAAATTTTTTAAACAGACTGAATAACAAGGACTATCACTCGCTTTTCTCGTTATTCTGTGATAAAAAATTCTTATCACCTTCCATATACCAACAAATGCCCTGAAGATGATCTAATTAATAGATCGAAACACTGCAGCGTCGGCCAATAAACTCACCACTTAACCCATTTAAACCTGTGTTTTTTCATTTTTCTTAATACGCTACATACCGTCGGATTCACTTCCTTTCTTCACACACATATATATATATATATATTCATGATGATCTACATATGTATGCAGGTATATATATATACATATATATATATATATATATATATATATATATATGTGTGTGTGTGTGTGTGTGTGTGTGTGTTTACTTTTCGTATGTATGTTGATGTACACACACATACGCACACACATATATATATAGATGATGATGTATATATCTATGCAGTATGTATATATATATATATATATGTTTATTTATACGTAGGTATGTTGATGTACACACACACACACACACACACATATATATATATATATATGTGTGTGTGTGTTTACTTTTCGTATGTATGTTGATGTACACACACACACACGCACACACATATATATATATATAGATGATGATGTATATATCTATGCAGGTATATATATATATATATATATATATATATATATATATATATATATACATACATATGTTTATTTATACGTATGTATGTTGATGTACACACAAACCCACACACACACACACACATATATATATATATATATATATATATGATGATGATGTATATATCTATGCAGGTATAAATATATATATATATATACATATGTTTATTTATACGTATGTATGTTGATGTACACACACACACACAAACACACACACACACACATATATATATATATATATATATATATATATATATATATATGTTGATGTACACGTGGTGAAAGTGTGTAATGAAATGTTAGCAAGACTTATGAGATGACCTAACCCAATGCAAATAGTTTTGCAACTTCTTTTTGATAGCAGTACCGATAAATAGGAACAATGCAGTTATGTCTGAAATTGATCCAATTACAAAGAAGGACTGGAACGTGACCCCAAACTGCGACCCCCAAGAAATGAGAGACGCAACTTTTCCCACACGATAAACATCGCTAATGGCCAATCTGACGGCCGTTTCGCTTATCTGCCATATCACAATAATGCATGTCTAGATACGCACACAGGGCACACACACACAGATACTACACACACGCGCACACACACACACACACGCACACACACATACACACACGCGCGCACGCACACACATATATATATATGTATATATGCTCATATGTATATATATATATATATGTGTGTGTGTGTGTACGTATGTCTCTGTGTACAGATACACACAAACATATATATGTATATATGTCTATATGTTGATATATATATGTTCATATACACACACACACGCACACGCACACACACACACACGCACACTCACACACACACACACACACACATATATATATATATATATAAGTGTACCTATCTGTGTACCTATATATGTGCGCGTGTGTGGATGATAGATAGAGAGATTAAAAAATATGTGTGTCTGTGTGTGTCCGTATATGTAGGAAAGAAAGATACACAAAATTTGTTTGAATTTTCAATAGTAATTATACACTAGGTCACAAACATACATAAACACACACACACATATATATATATATACGCACACACACATATATATATATAATATATATATATATATATATATATATATATGTCTGTGTGTACCTATATATGTGTGCATTTGTGGGAGATAGAAGGAGAGGCGATAAATGTGTGCGTGTGCGTGTGTGTGTGTGTGCGTGAGTGTGTGTCTGTCTGTCTGTCTGTCAGTTTGTCTATGAATGAAAGATACACAACATTTGTTTCAATTTTCAATAGAAATTATATACTAGAACACCTACATTCACATACACACATATGTACACACACACACAGACAAATATATATATATATATATATATATATATATGTATATATATATATATATGTCTGTGTCTATCTATGTATGTGTGAGAGAGATAAAGACAGACGGAAAATGTGAGTGTCTGTGAGTGTATGCCTATATAAGAAAGAAAGATACACAAAGCTTTCATTTGTAATTATATACTAGGACACACACAGACACACATACATTCACGCACGTATATATATATATATATATATATATATATATATATATATATATGTGTGTGTGTGTGTGTGTGTGTGTGTGTGTGTGTGTGTGTGTATATATATCAATATATATATGTTTGTATATATGTATATGTTTGAGAGAGAAAGAGATGCAGAAAATTTGTCTGTGAGTGTCTGTTTACGAAAGAAAGATACACATAATTTGTGTGAATTTTCAATAGTAATTATATACTAAGACACATGCACATACATACACATACACACAAATATATATATACATATATACATATATATTCATATACATATATATAGTATGTATATATATATGTGTGTGTGTGAGAGAGAAATAGAGGCGGTAAATGTGTGTATGAGAGTGTTTACATGTATATGAAAGAAAGATAAACAACATTTGTGTGAATGTTCAATAGTAAGTGTATACTGGGACACACAGAGACACATACAAATGTGTCTCTGAGAGAAAAATAATATATATACATCTATATATATATATGTGTGTGTGTGTGTGTGTGTGTGTGTGTGTGTGTGTGTCTGTCTGTCTGTCTGTCTGAGAGAGAGTGTATATGTTTATGCGTGTGTATTAAATAAAGAAAATGTGTGTGGATATTCAAACATAATCCTATGCTATTAAACACATGCACACAGACACGCATATATATATATATATATATATATATATATATATATATATATATAAGCATATTTATATAAATAAATAAATATATGAAATAAATCTTTTATATGATTGAAACTTGATAATAAAACATTGGGCACAAGAGATTTGAGCCCCATCAAAATTTTGTGCATGCTTTTGTGTGTGTGTGTGTGTGTGTGTGTGTGTGTGTGTGTGTGTGTGTGTGTGTGTGTGTGTGTGTGTTTGTCTGTCTGTCTGTCTGGCCGTGAGCATATGTAGATCTGAGTTCTATTCTACTGACCTAGACATTGAGCAGTTAACATCAAGGTTTCTAGTGTCAAAAAATTGTTTGGAAAAATACAACAGCTAGAGAGAAGATATCGTTTTGTTTTTGGTGAATGGTTAGCTTTTAAGTATCGACTGTGCAATCATGCGCAGGTACATATATTTGATTAATTGCATTTAGAAATAATTGAAGTTAAATGCTAAAATTCGATTTATATTCAAAATTATACGTATAGAAAATTATGTAGAAATATGAGCCTGGATAATGTTGATGTCAAAATTATTTCTAAAACATATGATTCTTAAAAGTCTGTGCATGAAGTTGAAAAAAAAACCCAACTCTTTTACAAATTTCAATACTAATTGTAATAATTTTATAAAAATAAACATTTATTCTAAAAAATCATTTCTAAACTTGTATGCAAAACTGGATTGATGTCTCTATATTCTTTTATTATCCCCTTTACAAAATTCATTCATTACTTTCTTTGCCCTAACAAATCCCAACTAATCCTGACACCGAGCTGACACCGAGGTAAGGCTCACAGTTTCTTTGATTTTCGCCAACTTGTGCTTAGCTAGAGGTCGGACAGAATAAAATGAACCTTTTTTCAATTGATAAAACTTTTATACTGTACAGAAGCAATGGTTTAAAATGGATATATGAAAAAATAAATAGAAGTGATGTGTTGAAAGATTTTGGGCATACAAGTCATTAGAGATCTTTAAAAAATTATCCTCAAAATTAAAGCTAGAAATACATTATTGCCAGATTGGTCTGTCTCCGATCTAACTAGCCCGACTTGCAATGTTATTTTTTATTTTATTATTATTTTTATTTCTTTTTCTTTTTACTTTTTTTCTGTTTTGATTTTTTCTTTGCTTTCGTCTTTCTACAATATATATATATATATATATATATATATATATATATATATATATATATATATATTATATATAGTCTGGGATAGTCACCGCTTCAGCTTTCACTGGAATGGTGCGCCAAATTGCAGTAGTATTAGGAGAGTGCTCGATATAAAGAATAGAGCTATTATATAATATAATAAAATAAATATATAAAGGTATTACATATCTATTTATTTGATGGCAATAGAACAGTCACAACCTTAGGTTTCATACTTGCAAAATTGCATGCATTCATCAGGTGACGTTGATCCGAATACAAGGAAAAGCGAAAAATTCAAAAGGTTTTTACGGGCACAAGATGTTTATGATTGGATGAAGTGATAAGTATTTAGTGTATTTGGGGATGTGTATGTGTGTTTATAGATAGTGCAAAGGATGTGTATACAAATCGGTCGGTTCCACAGACATTCACATTGTTTTACTAGTGTGCAACGACTGAACAATACAATTCAGGTTGTATAAGGTTGTGACTGTTCTATTGCCATCAAATAAATAGATATGTAATACTTTTATATATTTATTTTATTATATATATATATATATATATATATAATATATATATATATATATATATATATATATAAGAAAAGTGATACGAAAGACAAGAATACTCATTTTATGCGATTTAATTTTGAATTGTTCTCGACGATTTTCGACCTTGGGTCATCGTCAGGAGAAAAAGTTTTTTGTGAAAAAAAGAAATTTTTTTTTATAAATTTTTGATAAGCCACAAAAGAAAAGACGGAAAATGAACTGGTGAAGTGCGACATCCATTTTTTTTTTTGGGGTGGGGGGTGAAAAATATGTTCTGGTTAAATTTGTTCGACTGTTTATATATACATATGTCTATGATGAAGACATTTGGCTTATGAATTTTTTATTAGGTTTGGGAGTGATCTGTTTCAAGTTGGATTGAGTGACCAGTGGCCTATGTGTCTATTTATATAGGTGTTAGTAAACATCCACATTTTAATACTAGGCTGGGTAATTAAGGTTTTTATTAAGTCCAAATAGATATATATGTATGTGTGTGTATATGTGTGTGTGTTTGTGTGAGAGTGAGGTGTAGCATAAGTTTGCAGATTTTATCATGATTTCTGTTTCCACCGTTTCCTTCCAAAAAATTACCCAGCCCTGTCGGCTGGGGCTTTAGATTCACCGACTTTCACCTCTGTAGAGGGGTAAGACTTCCTCAATGGGGCCACCTGTTGGCCGTGGGTGGCGACCCGTGATGCTTAAGGATGGAAACCAGAGGCATGTCCATGACATGTAACTCTCCACTTTGGTCCTTACTTAGACTAGACGGGCGGTCGGAGAGGTCCCATCCGATCAGTCGGCTAGTCACGTCAAGCCATAGCACCTATATGATTGTCCCAACCGTATTGCCCTTATGGCAAACGCCATCCCTTTTTATCTCATATGTTCTACAAGGCGGTGTCTTAATTTCCTGGGTATGATGTTAAACTCTATCTGATGGTGAAGTTCCAGTTCTGGAGCTCGGTGAATTTGGAGCACCCCTTCATCACCATTACTTCCCAGGTCCACTCTGTCCTGGAGTGGTTGTACTGTTACGGTCCCATCTATGGGTTAAATAGAAAAATGTGTTTATACAAAAATTGAGTATCCATTAAAACTTTGCCGGCATTAAATGACCCACTGAGGTTGATATGCCACAAAACAAAACAAAGGTAACATATCCGTTGATCTTAGTTTGTTTTGATTTTTAAATTTCTTAATATTTTACTAATATTTATTTCATACTTCAAAAGATCCAGTAAAAATAATTTTGTTACAGAAAAGATTTCACTTAAATTTTTTTCCCTAAAAAAGAATTAACAATTTTTTTTCATAAATTCTAAACTATATATATATATATATATATACCAAACTTGTTGGTAAATCCTCGTGGTGATAAAAAAAAACCGGCAAATAGTTTGATTGTAAAAATATACTACCAAACATCACCCGGTGAGAAAAATAAAACTTTGGAAAAAAGAAAAGACCAACTTACGGTATGATCGGGGAGGGGCTGGATAGATACATATGCCACATCTAAGCTTAGCGAGAATTGTGTGGCACAAGGTCAACGTACAAGCGGAGTTTAATAGGATTTAATTTCTTCTCATAGGCTGATTACGTACTAAGTTTAACTCTTTGCCAACCAAATTTCCCTCACGGCTCTAGCAAATTTTCTTCGTATTTTGTACCTGTATGATGGGTTAATTCAAAATTCACTATCTATGCACCTCAGCGCTGATTCGATTCAAATAAGGTCCAATTATTATTGTAATGTGAGTCCTTCTACGGTTCCATCTATTGGTTAAATAGAAAAAATGTGTTTAAGAAATGTCTTCGACATAAAATGACCCAATGGGTTGACATACCGTAAAACCAATTCATCAACAACAACAACAACAACCAAGTAATAACTAGTCTGTTTTTTTTTTGGGGGGGGGGGTTGCATACAATCACAGGAAAAGTAAAGTATAGTGACAAATATATACTACATTCTTTTTGTGCCCACTGCTCAACATTCTCTGAATTACCATCTCGTGTTTACACACTCACTCACTCACACACACACACACACACACACACACACACACATATATATATATATATATATATATAAAGATAAATATAATGAGTCAGACGAACCTACTAAAAGTTTCGCTTAATGCTCTTCAGGGCAAGAGTCAGATCTTAGCCATGAAGAGCATTAAGCGAAACTTTTAGTAGGTTCGTCTGATTCATTAGGTTTATCTTTATTATTTGCTCTACTTAGGTATTGAGCACTTTTTACTTATTAGCTTTAGTCTCCTGAAGGTTTTGTATAAATATATATATCTTATATACATATATATATTCATATAAATTGTTTTTTCTTTTGGCCAAATATTGTACCAATAGATTATTTTTGGTTGGTACGATTATCTTGGTTATTTCTTTTTCCCCAAAAATTTTTTCTTCCCGGTTGATGTTTGGTAGTATATTTTTACAATCAAACTATTTGCTGTTCTTTTCTCACCGCGAGTATTTACCAATAAGTTTGGTATATTAAATTATATATATATATATATATATATATAATATTATATATATATATTCACATTCTCTCTCTCTCTCTCTCTCTCTCTCTCTATATATATATATATATATATATATATATATATATATATATATATATATATATATATATTAATTCATGTGCGTTTGTGTCCCAATTTCTTCTTCCTTCTTTTTGCAGATAACAAGCTGGAAATCAAGCCAGGCGCCTACTTTGCCATTAGATCCAGAAAACTTAGCTATTTGATACATCGACATCAAGTCACGTGACAACAATCCACCATGTTGTTTTGGTTTATAACACATCGTTCTTGTCTGCTTATTTTTGTTTCTTTGCTTGATTGTTTGGGGTTTTTTTTTTGGGGGGGGGTGATTTGGTATATTCTAACTTCTTTATTTTATTTTGTTTGTTTATTTATTTATTTATTTTTGCTGCTCCAGTAAAGGGGAGTCGTTTTTCTTGTTTTTTTTTGTTTATTTTTTTTTGTTTTTTTTTGTTTTGTTTTTTCTTATTCTTTTCCAGTTTTCAATGTTTTATTTTTGTCATTCTCTTTTTTTTTTTACAAATCTTTCTCCTCCACACTTCCTTTCATCAACCTTGATTTTTATTGGCGTTTTATTCCCAAAATGCCGACCTACGCAAAGAATGATTGTGCCAGTCGATGAGGGAAGGAAGAAATGTAGGAAATTCTCTTGTGATTTGTGGCATTGGGGGTTTTATATACATTGCGTGTTCTTGGATGAAAGAAAAACTGTGTATAGAGAATACGGCCTTTTATACGTAACCGTTGATCGGGAAAAAGCCGTTTTATAGGAAGTATAGCCATGTACAGCTCATATTTTACAAGAAATGTTACAGTCCTGTTTAATATTGCACGCAGTATTTTCGTGCAAGTCCCGTCTAGCTTATTCTCTAGGCGCTTTGTTAGAGTTCAGGTTATGCAGCCGTACAGAAATAAATAAACTACTACAGCTTGGAAGAATTTTCGCTTTAATTTGTCAGCGAGGTCTGAAGTAAACATGAAACGGTTTAATAATTAAATTATCATACTGTGATATATCCACAGGTGCTCTTCGTTATTTCTTTTATTATTGCCACAGATTTTAATAAAACTTATTTATATTTCTCTCTCTCTCCTCTCTCTCTCTCTCTCTCTCTCTCTCTCTCTCTCTCTCTCTCTCTCTCTCTCTCTCTCTCATTCTTTCTCTTTCTCTCTCTTTTCTCTCTCTTTTTTCTCTCTCTCTCTAAGAGACCTTAACCTTTGCTCAATCTCTGTCAGCTAGATAAAACCAACATTTAGAATGTACACTAAACTAATTCAATATACTCACAGGAATTGCATAAGTTTATAAATCTAGAATGAAAATTCTGAATTCAAACATTTGAAACTCTGTCAATGCGAATTTCACTTTCTCCTTTTAGTACCTTAAATCATAACACTTTCAGGAGGCTATTCTCTCTCTCCCTCTCTCTCTCTCTCTCTCTCTCTCTCTCTGTCTCTCTCTCTCTCTCTCTCTCTCTCTCTCTCTCTCTCTCTCTAAGAGACCTTAACCTTTGCTCAATCTCTCTCAGCTAGTTAAAACCAACATTTAGGCTAAGACTTGCATTACAAAATGACTAATCACGAATTAGGATATCAAATCAAGGAAACGAAAATTCTAAGAAATTTGCTAATTTTGTCAAATTGAAATTTCGTTTCAGAAAATTATGACTAATTTCACAACAAGGAAAATAATCACTTCCTACGTGAGTCAAAACCATTGAAGTTTAATTAAAATAAATGTTGTGTCTTTTAATGCTTTAAATATCGAAATTTTGGAGCATATTACCTTTAGGCACTCCTTTTTGATCTCGATTAAGAAAGGACATTTATTTTCATTTACACTCTCAATATCCGGTTGTTTGTTAGGGGTTAGGGTTAGGGTTAGAAGTTAGTTTTATAATTTTTTTAAATCTAAAAATCGTCTGTTAAAACAATTGGTATTGACAGTTTAAATGAAAAACATGTCCTTTCTTAATCGAGATCAAAAAGTGGTGCCTAAAGAGCATATGGTCCGAATTTTTTATAAAGATCAGATAATTTGCTGATTAAGGGAGATTTTTTTTTTTAAATCGGTGCTTTAGCACATGGGTGTTTTTTTGTATCTTCATTTCAAAATATCAAAATAGATAATACCTATATGTTTTTATTGTATAATATATTAATTAATATGCTTATTCCTAAATCTTCCGTCCGTTATCATCCTGCAACGCCCTCTGGTTAAAAATGAGACCGTCCAAATCGTATAACATATAAATATATATCCTGATTATCTGGTGTCACTTAATCGCCGAATTCTTACTTTTATGAGTGCCGTTACCTCAACTAAATACTGGACCATTCCGTTTTTATTATAAAGAAAGAAAGGAAAGAAATAGGACTTATTACACAGAAAATATAAAATAAAGAAAGAAAGAAAGAAAGAAAGAAAAAGAAAGAGAGCATAGGAAAGATAGAGGCGGGGCGATAACGCTAATCTGTTTCAATCGAACTTAATGAAAGAAAGAAAAAAGAGTGAGAGAAAGAGAGTTAAATCAAGCTTATTATACTTTTTTAGAGCGTTCGTCTAGAAACCATAAGGTTCCTAGTTCGATACCGGGCCTCGCCAACTCAGCGTATGAGTAGCACAGGGATCTGTGCGGTAAAGTAAGGAGCTGATGGGAGGTGTGGCGCTCCACCTCAGACGCCAAAACAATCTCCTTGGTCTAGGGCTATTGAAAAGGAGATAGACTCCCTCGCTGACTGGCTGATACCGACTTTAGGCCGCCCCGACGACTTTAATTTTTTTATTTACATATTGAACTATTTTGAAATAACTATTAAGTAGACATATCAAACGTTGTAATAATTAAATTATTATACTGTGGTATATTCACAGGTCCTGCTACTTGTATAATATTTCATAGAGAAATAATACAATGATGGCATCGTCGGTTTAGAAGAAACTTAATTTTTTTAAATAAAAATAATTTTTAGAGATGTATTTCTTTATAAGTGATATTCTATATGCGTATCATTATTATTAGATCCATGCATCAAAATTCAATATACCATGTGTCGACATAAAGATATCAAGTTTACTTACTTGGGCTGGTAAACAATTAGGATAAAAACAAGTAAATATCACATGAAGTAAAATAGACAAAAAGACAAGAAAAAAAAAAGCAATTTAGGTCACCTGAAATTACGCCTTAGTAATTTCAATACGACTCGTACCTTTGTTTTCTTTTGTACTTGTCGTTAATATACAAGGTGTGTCATAAATGTATCGAGATTGAAACTGTATTTACCAAGATAGAAATGAACAATGAATGGAACGTCAATATTTTTCAGAATACAAGGTGTGTCATAAAAGTGCCGAGTTTCAAACTGTATTTACCAATATAAAAATGAACAATATGTTGGAATGTTAATTTCTTAGAATATAAGGTGTGTCATAAAAGTATCGAGATTGAAGCTGTATTTACCAACATAGAAATGAACAATGAATGGAACGTTAATGTTTTTTAGAATACAAGGTGTGCAATAATTTATCGAGGTTGAAGCTGTATTTACCAAGATAGAAATGAACAATGAATGAAACACTAATTTTTTTCAGAATACAGGTGTGTCATAAATGTATCGAGATTGAAGCTGTATTTACCAAGATAGAGATGAACAATGAATGAAACATTAATTTTTTTCAGAATACAAGGTGTGTCATAAATGTATCGAGATTGAAGCTGTATTTACCAAGATAGGAATGAACAATGAATGAAAACATTATTTTTTTTTCAGAATACAAGGTGTGTTATAAAATATAACGAGATTGAAATGAACAATGAATGAAACATTATTTTTTTTAATACAAGGTGTGTCATAAAAGTATCGAGATTGAAGCTGTATTTACCAAGTTAGAAATGAACAATGAATGAAACATTATTTTTTCCAGAATACAAGGTGTGTCATAAAAGTGCCGAGTTTGAAACTGTATTTACCAATTTAAAAATCAACAATATGTTGGAATGTTAATTTTTTCAGAATATAAAGTGTGTCAAAAAGTACAAAAAATCTTTTTGACACACCTTGTATATATAGTAGATGGTTGATGGCCCAGTGATGAGGAGACGTGATAAGTCGAAACACGGTGTTTGTGGATGACAATATATATTCAAAAATAAAATTTACATTATTGTTTAACCAAATACGTATCTTATATACATTTTTTTTAAAACATTACAGTCCAGATATGGGTGATAGTTGAACTTCTCGTGTCAAACGTTAAATTTCCTTTTCTTCAATTAACTAAATAAATGTGCTCTGAAGAAGTCTAATGTTTATACAGTGTCATTTACAATTGTTTTTATTTTTATTTTATAATAATTTCAATTGGAATTATAAGCATCATAGAGACGAAACAGGCGCATGTTAGCACAATATATACTATTGTTTTTCTTTATCTATACCTTAAACTATCGCATTTGATCCCATTTATATATATATATATATATATATATATATATATATATATATATATATATAACATACATATATACATATATATACATACATATAATATACATATATATATATGTATATATATACATACATATATATATATATATATATATATATATATTTATACATCTATTAATAATGGAGATTCCCTTCCGGTTTTTGTCTGTAACAAAAATTACGTCACTGCTTACGTCACATTACCCAACACATAATCCAACGTCATATCATAGAATAAATATACTCAAAATGTGAGCATGCAACGTTAGACAATCCTCATTATTTCAATAAATAGATGCCCGGCGTTATATATTTATATATAGATTGTTTTATTCTAATATAATATTTAAAATTATCGGAACTGTTTCCATTTCAAATTGTCTTTCTTTCTTTCTTTCTTTCTATCTTTCTTTTTTACTCCTTTAATAAATTTGACGATTTTACATACTTATGGTACACACTCTATGACATTGAATTTTCAGCTCCCATCCCTCAGGCAATATCTTTCAAAAAATTATTTTGCTAGTATAATATTATATATATATATATATATATATATATATATATATATATAATATATATATATATATAGGAAGTGAAGAGTTACAGAATGATTACTCATTTTCCATATTACAAAGTAGGAATTTAGTTCGGATCAACATATTTTTCCGCAGTAATCACGATATACATAGAGAGGGGGAAAGTGACTGGCAGAATGTGTAGTAAGATACGGATAAATTTCTGACTTAATTGCAAATTACGATATACGTTAGATAATTTTAAATATATCTTAGAATAAAACAAACTATATATAAATATACAATACCGGCCATGTATTTATTAAAACGTGTTTTATAAAACAATAATGATCGTCTAGGTGGCATGCTCAAATTTTGAGTGTATATAATAGAAGGTTGTTCTTTATTCTATGTATTTTGCGAACTATGACGTAAGCAGTGACGTAGTTTTGGTTACAGACAAATTGAGACAGAATCTCTATTATTAATAGAGTTTCCTTCGAGTCCTTGAATTATCGCATCTACGCTATCCTCACGCTTGGCAAAACCTTTTCCTTCTTCTTTTCTTGGCATATTTAGTCTGTTTACATCTCCCAGGTGTAATGCCTTGTACATAGTCATCAATTTCCTTCTCCTTTGATCCATTTGTCAGATTTTCCTCTTTAGTTCATTTTAAGAATGCTGCGTTCGCACACGTGTGTGTATATTTTAATGAACACAAGACAATGTTTTTTCTTTGAAGCTCATATTTTTATTTTATAAAACAAAATCAATACAAACACGCATTGAACGGAAGACAGCCATCTTTGCCCCCCCCTCCCCCCCGTCCCATTCAGTGCCCTGCCAAAAACTGATTTTCTAATCTAACTATCTCCGGTCGGCTCTGTCCAATCAGAGTCGAGGTGAGCAAAGGATTAACATCTTGTCAATTACCTAACACTGTACTTTTCCATGAAACCTTTATTTCAAAATTAACTACACTACAGTACATAATTGATAGGTGACCCATCAATTATAAAACTAGTGTTGGCCAACCAATAAAGACGGGTTAGCTCAGTCGGTAGAGCGTCCGTATGGGAACCACAAGGTTCTTGGTTCGATACCAGCCCTTGCCAACTCAGCGTATGAGTAGCACAATGCTCTGTGCGGTAAAGTGAGGAGCTGATAATAGGTGTGGCGCTCCACCTCAGACGCTAAAAAAAACAATCTCCTTGGTCTAGCGCTAGTGAACAGGAGTGGACTTTCTGAGAGAGAGAGAGAGAGAGAGAGAGAGAGAGAGAGAGAGAGAGAGAGAGAGAGAGAGAATTGAATATGTATCTGTGTCTGCGTGTGCATGATGGCGTGTCTATTGTAGCTTGACACATCAAATCGAAATTTTCACTACGATACGATCAACGCGATCAATCGAGTCGAATAGAGTTAAATGCACTTACAAAAAAAAAAAAAAGAAAAGAAAGAAGATTATGTTGAAAATAAATTATGCAAGACAAATGATTTCCCCCCACATTAGTTTTACGGACTTACCTATGGACATGGTGCTACCTACTGAAAATGCTATTCATCGCTTTATGAATGAAGTCCCTAGCAAATAAATAATCAAAACATTTTTTCGGTATTTTATATTTTATTTTAATATATTTATTTCCAACAAACAATTACAAATAAAAAATATATTTATTTAGATATTCTTTTATTTTAACTAAAAACATACACTAAACAAACATTAATTTAAAAAAATCTGAATATTTAGATATTCTAAATGTCAGATAATTTTATCTTCTGGTATTGAAATTATACAATAGCTACGATCAGCTTCAGCTAGGGACTTCATTCGTAGAGCGGGTTGTTTTTTTTTCAGCTATCACCGCCTAGCGTTTTTTACGACAGGAGGCCGGGACGCTTCAAAAACTTTTCCTGATACTTGATGTGAGTTAACCTACTTCAGGCGTAATCAATATATTTCCAAGATTCATCATGAACTACTTTAACCTCCTCTCTGCCTATCTCTCTCTCTCTCTCTCTCTCTCTCTCTCTCTTCTCTTCTCGCTACTCTCGCTCTC
>CM042153.1:1122423-1129516 GCA_023376005.1 Doryteuthis pealeii | reverse complement strand
AGACAAAGCATCATACAGACGAAACAGGCGCATGTCTAGCCACAATATATACTATGTTTTACTTTTCTATACCTTAAACTAGCGCATTTGATCCCATTATATATATTATAAATATATAATATATAACATACATATATTATACATATATATATACATACTATATATATATGTATTATATATATATAATAAGTATACATAATATATATATTATATTATATATATATATATATATATATTTATACATCTATTGATAATGGAGATTCCCTTCCGGTTTTTTGACTGTAACAAAAATTAAGTCACTGTTTACGTCACATTACCCAACACATAATCCAACGTCATATCATAGAATAAATATACTCAAAATGTGAGCGTGCAACGTTAGACAATCCTCATTGTTTCAATAAATAGATGCCCGGCTTTATATATTTATATATAGATTGTTTTATTCTAATATAATATTTAAAATTATCGGAACTGTTTCCATTTCAAATTGTCTTTCTTTCTTTCTTTCTTTCTTTCTTTTTTACTCCTTTAATAAATTTGAAGATTTTACATACTTATGGTATACACTCTATGACATTGAATTTTCAGCTCCCATCCATCAGGCAATATCTTTCAAAAAATTATTTTGCTAGTATATTATATATATATATATATATATATATATATATATATATATATCGGAAGTGAAGAGTTACAGAATGATTACTCATTTTCCATATTACAAAGTAGGAATTTAGTTGGGATCAACAAATTTTCCGGCGGTAATCACGATATACATAGAGAGGGGGAAAGTGACTGGCAGAATGTGTAGTAAGATACGGATAAATTTCTGATTAATTGCAAATTAGGATATACATTAGATAATTTTAAATATATCTTATATTAAAACAAACTATATATAAATATATAATACCGGCCATGTATTTATTAAAACGTGTTTTATAAAACAATAAGGACCGTCTAGGTGGCATGCTCAAATTTTGAGTGTATATAATAGAAGGTTGTTCTTTATTCTATGTATTTTGCGAAATATGACGTAAGCAGTGACGTAGTTTTGGTTACAGACAAATTGAGACAGAATCTCTATTATTAATAGAGTTTCCTTCGAGTCCTTGAATTATCGCATCTACGCTATCCTCACGCCTGGCGAAACCTTTTCCTTCTTCTTTTCTTGGCATATTTAGTCTGTTTACATCTCCCAGGTGTAATGCCTTGTACATAGTCATAAATTTCGTTCTCCTTTGATCCATTTGTCAGATTTTCCTCTTTAGTTCATTTTAAGAATACTGCGTTCGCACTCGTGTGTGTATATTTTATTAATGAACAACACAAGACAATGTTTTTTCTTTGAAAGCTCATATTTTATTTTATAAAACAAATCAATACAAACACGCATTGAACGGAAGCAGCCATCTTTGGTGACCCCCCCCCCCCGTTCCATTCAGTGCCCAGCCAAAAACTGATTTTCTAAACTAACTTTTCTTCTCACGTCGGCTCTGTCCAATCAGAGTCAAGGTAAGCAAAGGATTAAAATCTTGTCAATTATCTAACATTGTACTTTTCCATGAAACCGTTGTTTTTGAAATTAACTACACTACAGTACATAATTGATAGGTGATCCATCAATTATATAACAAGTGTGGGCCAACCAATAAAGACCTACATTCATTAGCCCTGTCTGGGTTAGCTCAGTCGTCCGCCTGGGAACCATCAGGTTCTTGGTTCGATACCAGCCCTTGCCAACTCAGCGTATGAGTAGCACAATGATCTGTGCGGTAAAGTGAGGAGCTGATAATAGGTGTGGCGCTCAACCTCGGACACTAAAAAAAGCAATCTCCTTGGTCTAGCGCTAGTGAACAGGGGAGAGATCCCTTGCTGTCTGGCTGATACCGACTTTAGGCCACCCCGACAACTTTACTTATTTATACAGACACTAGATGCCGTCTCGTGGACTTTCCGAGAGAGAAAGAGAGAGAGAGAGAGAGAGAGAGAGAGAGAGAGAGAGAGAGAGAGAGAATTGAATATGTATCTGTGTGTCTGCGTGTGCATGATGGCGTGTCTATTGTAGCTTGACACATCAAATCGAAATTTTCACTACGATACGATCAACCGCGATCAATCGAGTCGAATAAAGTTAAATGCACTTACAAAAAAAAAAGAGAAGATTAGTTGAAAATAAATGCAAGACAAATGATTTTTCCCCCACATACGGACTTACCTATGGACATGGTGGTACCAAAAGAAAATGCTACTCATCGCCTAGCAAATAAATAATCAAAACAATTTTTCGGTGTTTTTTATTTTATTTTGATATATTTATTTTAAACAAACAATTACAAATAAAAAAAATATTTAGATATTCTTTTATTTTAATTAAAAACTTACACTAAACAAACATGAATTTTTAAAAAATCTGAATATTTAGATATTCTAAATATCAGATCATTTTATCTTCTGGTATTGAAATTATACAATAGCTACGATCAGTTTCAGTTAGGGACTTCATTCGTGGAGCGGGTTGTTTTTTTTTTCAGCTATCACCGCCTAGCGTTTTTTACGACAGGAGGCCGGGACGCTTCAAAAACTTTTCCTGATACTTGATGTGACTTAACCTACTTCGGACGTAATCAATATATTCCAAGATTCATCATGAACTACTTTAACCTCCTCTCTGTCTGTCCGTCTGCCTCTCTCTCTCTCTCTCTTCTCTCTCTCTCTCTCTCTCTCTCTCTCTCTCTCTCTCTCTCTCTCTCGTGTGGTTTAGCTCAGCCGGTTGATCGTCCGCCTAGGAATCCCGACGTCCCTGGTTCGATACCGGCCCTCACCCACTCTGCGTATGAATAACACGGGATCTGTGTGGTAAAGTGATGAGCTGATGGTGGTGTGGCGCTCCATCTCAGACGCTAAAATAATCTCTGTGGTCTAGCGCTAGTGAAAAGGGGATAGACTCCCTTGCTATCTACCTGATACTGACCATAAGCCGCCCCGCCGACTTTACTCTAAATTGGGATCCAGTTTGTAGTGGAACTGTCCCATAATGTTTACCCTAGCGCTTAGAACCATTTCGTCGGTCGTCATCGGGGGATTGTAGTTTTTAGGGTATTAGACTGTTTGTTTTTTGACCTTTTCGTTTGAATTTATTCATACATTTATTTATTTCTCTTTCAAATAAGGAGATTCTATAATTATATTTTGAGGGTTGCTAAGATTAGTGTGTTAGTTATTGAACATTTTTAGAATATTATTACCCGTATTAAATGCTATTTTATTAATGTTAGGTTTGTTTTTTATACAAATCCCATCGAGAATTTTTAGGCGATTTTTGCTATTTTTATAAAGGATTTTGGTATTTTAGGGGAGAATATTTATAGGATAAGGAAAACTCTGAATTCAAACCTGTTGAACTCCGCTTAAGAAATTGACCTTGTGCCGTATCCTGCTCGTGCAGAGAGGTTGGTAAATATATATATGTATGTATATATAACCGGATAAAACCGACATATCATAGTGAAATCTTTATTTGAACCATAAAATCATTAGAATAAAATCAGACCATTTATAATTCCCTAAATTAAAGAATAAGGCTATATCCAGTCAAATTTGTACCTCATTTTTACGTACGTGCTGAACGTTATATTTCAGTCATCCAATTTCTCGATATAGGGACGATAACTATGAAATATTAGTAGCATCCCGCATTCTTTTCTAAATAGAAACATCAATATCATCATGGACCACAACTAAAACGAAAACACAAAGTTTTCACGGGTCGTCTAGTTCATTGCATTATAATCAGTCAATAATAGTCAATATACCCCCCCCTCTCTCTCTCTATCTATCTCTCTCTCTCTATCTATCCCCCCTCCTCTCTCTCTCTCTCTCTCTCTCTCTCTCTCTCTCTCTCTCTCTTTCTTTATCTATCTATCCATATCTGTCTATATGATATATCTATCGATCCATCTCTCCCTCTCGCTCAAACACACACACGCACACACACTCAGACACATAACACACACACACACACACACACACACTATATATATATATATCTTTGTATTGATAGCTATCTATCTATCTATCCTATCTATCCTATATATATATATATATATATATATATATATATATATATATATATCAATCTGTATATCTATATATCCATCTATCTGTCAATGTGTTTATCTATCTCTGAATTCCCCCTCTCTTCATCTTCTCACTTATGTATATACATGTATATTTATATACATATGTATATATAAATATGTATGTCTATATATATACTCATTTATGTATATACATGTATATTTATATGTATATATGTATATATATATATGTATGTATATAAATATGTATGTAAATATATATATATATATATATATTATATAAATATGTATGTACATATATGTATATATGTGTATGTCTGTGTGTATCTATATCTATCTACCTTTGTTTTTGTAATCACCTGTGTATCTGTTCAGCTACTTATATATTTATCTATCTGTGTATCTATCTACCTGTATATCTATCTATCCATGTTATCTATCCATATATATATATGTGTGTGTGTGTCTGTGTGTCTGTGTGTCTGTGTTTATTATCTACCTGTGTATCTTATTTATTTGTACGTGATAGGATGAGTAAATGTGAGATTATATTTCTTGGAAATCAACCTTTGAGAAGAACGTAATTACTTGTTGGTGGGACACAGTACTCCATTTATACAACCCACTCAACGTCGATTTCTTTTTTAATTACTTACGTCTAAAATGACCTCACCTTTTTATTTAAAAACATTTTAAGGCCGAAAGAAATTCCACACGCAGTCAAAAAAACACAGCAAAAAACAAAAAAAACAACGAAAGAAAGAAAGAAAAAAGAAATACGAAAACCTCAACAAACTCGTCCCAGATATGCTGGCCTAAGATATTTTTAACCAGGGCGTCATTTGTAGTATCTATTATAGTAAGAACAATTACAGTTGCTACAGAAAACAGGTCGACGGAGTCAACTGAGGAAAATACCAGGTATATTTTAAATATTCTGGGAAAACCACACCCAAGGAAACCATTGTCATATCCACGAATATATCACGTTATGAATTTAAAAAGAAGAAAAAAAAACAAAAAAAGATATCTAGTAGTCTACATATATAAAAAGAATATTTAATAGTATTTTCTTTTATAAAGGAAAGTACAACGAAAGATACACTACAAACTACTTCCGTTTCGAACGTTAAAATATAAAGTGTTTCTTAAACCAGTGGACTTATTCAATATATATAAATATATATTTACAAATATATATATTTACAAAAAAACAAAAAGAAAATTGGATCTACCCTGAATATAAACATATATTTTTCGTTGATAATTACCTGACGTAAACAAAACAGAACATGTTTTAAAACATAATTCGTACCCCGATCAGCCTTAGCGACCACCGGACATTTTACCGAACGAACAGGTAGGTGCGTGTTGCTTCTGTTTCACATAGGTAACAGCGACTACTATACTTGACGTACCAAGCAAGTATAGCAGGTCATCGTTATTCGTTTTTATAAGTCGTTACTATTTCTTTCTTTTAATTACACAATGTTATTTTGTACCAAAACAATATAGTCATACATCGTATATGACGTTTCAGAGAAAGTTTAAGCGATTTCTCAAAACATGTCAACAATATGGAAAGTTAATCCCACTTGCTTAATTGGCATAATTTCCCTGCACTATATGAAAAAAACGACGCCTTTCCAGGAAACTTTTACACATACCCTGTTTTTAACTGGAAAAGTTTTCTTAATATATGTAGAGAGAGAGATTATAATACAAAACTATCAAATATCGGACATATTCTGCCAAATTAATAACTCAATGCCTGAAGAAGACAACAGATCAGAAACACGTGTCGCGTATGTAAAATAAAAAGAATTTAAAAATTTTCTTAGAACATAATACATTTTGCGGACCTTCTTCTTTTTTATAAAATATTAAATTTTCTCCCGTTGGAACCAGAACAACATTTTATATATATATATATATATATATATATATATATATATATATATATATATATGTGTGTGTGTGTGTGTGTGTGTGTGTGTGTATGTGTGTGTGTGTATAATTACTGTCAGACTAGTAGCACGGATATCCATGACAATCTCTCGCCAACCGTCCCTATATATATATATATAATTATCAGGTCACGCTGGCAACAGGGATATCAAAGACTATTCTCTCTCTCTCTCTCTCTCTATATATATATATATATATATATATATATATATATATATATATATATATATATACATATACAACCATCTCTATCGGTCATTTCCCCAGGTAGGTCCACCTCACAGCATCTAGAATCTGTACTAAAATAATTGATGTTGGTTTTGGCTTATCGGCCTATGCTGTGTGTTCATGAGCAGGTGTCCACCGGATATATATATATATATATATATATATATATATATATATATATATATATATATATATTAAAGGCAATTATTTATATTTTAAAGACAATTACAATGCGTATAACATACACTATTTAATATTTATTGTAATTGCCTTTAAAATATAAATAATAATATACATAACAATGCTTCAAGCAAATTATCAAATACTATTATACACACACACACACACACACACACACACACACACACACACATATATATAATATATATATATATATATATATATATGTGTGTGTGTGTGTGTGTGTGTGTGTGTATTATCTGTGTGTATGTATGTGTGCGTGTGAGAAATAGAAAAAGTACGACGTTATTTAAGTATAGAAATATGAAAAATCAACTACTTAGGAATTAACTAATAGTTCTAACTATGTTCGAGTGTTTCGGTTTTATATATTATGATGCTTAATATATCCAATCTATATAAAAGCCGAAACGCTCGAACGGGGACAACTATTTATTCATTCATGAATAAATATATCCTCTGAACATTATTGATAGTAATGTAGTAAGTAAAGTCGACGGAGCAGCCTAATGTCGGTATCAGCCAGACAGCGAGGGAGTCTATCCCCCTTTCTCTAACGCTAGATCAGGGAGATTGTTTGTTCGTCTGTAGTG
>CM042153.1:1099923-1117423 GCA_023376005.1 Doryteuthis pealeii | reverse complement strand
CGAACCAGGAACCTTTTAGTTCCTAGGTGGATTCTATATCGATTACGTCAGCTCCCCACTTTATCGCACTGATTAGATTACCCAATCTGTGCTATTCATGCACTGAGTCAGCGGGGACTGGTATCGAACCAGGATCTTTGCGATTCCGAGGTGCCTATTTAACCCATTGATGGAACTCAACAGGTACAACCACTCCGGGTAAGAATGGATCTGGGAGCAATGGTGATGAAGAGGTGCTCCATATTCTCCCGACATCCAGAACTGGAACCTCAGCATCAGTGAGAGTTTAACGTCATATCCAGGATATACAAGACCCTCAGTCACCGCTTTCTATCACCCATATGATAAAAAGGGTTCAGGCTTGCCATAAGGACAATAGGGTTGGAATAATCATATAAGTGCTTGGGCTTGACGTAACCAGCCGATTGATCGTAGGGAGCCTCTCCGACCGACCGACCGTCTAAGGGCCAATGTGGAGTGTTGCATGTTATGGACTGCTCAGCCACCTTGGTTCCATCCTTAAGCATCATGGGCTGCCACTCACTGTCTACAGGTGGACCCATTAAGGGAGTCTCAACCCTCTGTAGAGGTGCAGTCGGTATATTCTAGAGCCCCAGCCTACATGGCTGGGAGACCAGAGTTCAAATTCTGACTCTGACCAAGAGTAGTAGTACCAGTTAGTCATAAATATAGGTCAACTAGACCAGTTCAAAAATTTATATTCGATAGGACTGTCTTTTAAAAACTATCAAGAAACAATTATAAAAAAATGTTAATATGTAAGTACAATGAACACTATTCTCAGACCTCTTACATAGTCTTCCTCCCTCCATGACGTCACTTTCATTTGACCCAGTAAATCTAAATTTATATAACACTACAAGTGTTATGGGTTGATTGATGATCTTTTAATTAATTACTGATTAATTAAAACTATCCTAATTATTAATTAGGGTAGTTTGTTAAAAGTTAAAAGTTACTTTAAGAAGAAAAAAATGTAAAAATAAGAAAACAATAATAATAATAATAATAATAATAATAATAATAATAATGATTATATTAAAATTTAAATTTATCCAAACAAAGAGTGGTGTCACGTAGGCCAATAAATTCCTTAAATTATTGAATTTGACCGATATCTCAGGAATTTTAAATTTTGAAAAAATAAAGCAATAATTTAACAAATAAGATTCCAGGTTTTGAAAGATGGTCAAAAATTTCAAAAACTTACATAAATAAAACAATGGTTGGCCTTGAGTTGTTTCAGTTGAAAAAAACAATGGAAAACTACAACTAAGGCTGACCCAAGTCCATTTAGACAGGTAGGCAATGTTATCGAGTGGCTGGCCAATCGGAGGCGTATGTTCGGGGGGGGGGTAAGGTCTAGACGCCATAAATAACAGAACTTCAACCGAGAGAAAAAAGCGGAGACAGTCAGCCGGAGTCAGGCACATCGAAACCAGAGAGCTCGCTATAGCTCGGGGCCCCTGTCACAACTTTGCCGATACACTCCGCCATTTAGCCAGCCGGTACCAAATTGATAATTTAACTAAAGATAACTAGCTGTAGATCGCCAGTCAACTGACAAACGAAATTTACTTCAACATCCACGCTCCCTTGACATCATACAAAATAATAATCATTGTATAAAAAAATAAATGTATATATTTCGTACATAAACATCAAAAAGCGTTCCTGTTTATTTGTTTTGTTGACCCATTGGCAGCTTTAGTAATTTGGTTATCATCTAACCCAACCGAGTTGATGAGAAAGCATAGAACCAGGACACTATAGTACTATAATCTGTGCTGCGACCAGCATTAGAATAATCCTCGGACACTATAGTATTATATTTGGTATCATCCAACCCAACGACTGTAATACTGAGCCTGAGCATCGTTCCATAAATTGAAACCCTGCCCCAGCAAAGTTTTATATTCAGTAATTATCCAATAATCAGTCTCGCCCTGTCAGTGGGGTCTGGAATACGTTGATTGTATCACCTGCAGTGTCCTGGGTATGGCACTAAATTGCATTTGATGGTGAGGCTCCAGTCCTGGAGAAGTTTGGAGTACCTCTTTATTGCTTTTACCCCCAGATTCACTCTGACCCCCAATTGATACTACCTGCTAGGGTCAAATCTAGTTTGGTTAAATAAATGTCTAAAAATGATTTATATTCGATAGGACTCTGTGCAAAAAAAAAACCTCTAACGAAATGATTCCACGAGAAATGTATTTAAACGTGCAATGAACGCGATTCTCAAACCTCTAGGCATAAAATAACCCTAAAGTAATTAAAGTTACGGTCTATTTATAAGTTGGGCATTCACCTCAGTTTCAGTATCACCCTGACTGCAGGGCTTAGAATACGCTGACTGTATTCCTTTATAGGGGTAAGACTACACCCCTTGCAGAGGAGTATGGTTTGGTTTGGTTTGTTTTACGGCATATCAACCTCAGTGGGTCATTTAATGCCGATAAAGATTTGAAATAAATCAATTCTTAATGGATAATACAATTTTTTTATAAATACATTTTTCTATTTAACCCATAGATGGGACCCTAACAGATACTACCACTCCGGGCTATAGATGACCAGGGAACAATGGTGATGAAGGAAGGGGTGATCCACATTCCTCAAACTTCCAAAACTGGAACCTCACCATCAGATAGAGTTTAACGTCATTCCCAGGACATGTAGACACTCCGCCACCGCCTTCTAGCACCCATATTATAAAAAGGGGCTTGCCATAAGGGCAATAGGGTTGGAAAAATCATATAGGTGCTAGGGCTTGACGTGACCAGCCGATTGATCGGAGGGGGCCTCTCCGACCGCCCGTTTAGCCTAAGTAAGGGTCAAAGTGGAGTGTTGCAGGTCATGGACTGCTCATCCACCAAGACTCCGCCCTTAAGCATCTCGGGTTGGTACCCACGGCCAACTGGTGGCACCATTTGGGGGAATCTTACCTTTCTGTAGAGATGCAGTCGGTGCATTCTAACGCCCCAGCCAACAGGGCGGAAAAATGAGTTTAAAGAAATTTGAATACACATCAAGAATTCATTTTTTTAAAACGTCTTCAGCATAAAATAACCCAACAAGGGTTGAGATGCCGTAAAATCTAACCAAACAACCAACCAACCAACGAGTAGTTGACTGAATCTCATTGGAAACAGTACTGTATAAATGACTAAAGACATATTTTATGACCATCTCATTGCAGCGCTTCTACCCGAGTTCGTGTCATTCAATCCCCACTTGATATTTGAAAAGGAAATGACATGTCTATACTCTGAAATAGTTTTCTCAAGTTTTTAAACTTGTTTATGTTTTTATTGCCAGCTTAGTAATTAGATGACTGACTGTAAAACCTGCGATTAAATGCCTTCGTTTTCCCTCCTTTTATATCAAGTTCAATCTCATATTAAGTCACTCAAATTATTTAAGGTTGGTTTGGATTATTTATTTAACGACATATCAACTCTTATGGCGAAGTTTTATTAATTTATAAAAGAGTTTTATAATTTTACTTGAAGCATATATATATATATATATATATATATATAAATTGATTGTATATAAACATTGTTCTTGTGAACGTTGATTTTTTTTTGTATTATGAAGTATGGAAAAAACAACAAAAACAAAAAACAGAACAAAAAACAGAATTTTAATATCCAGCTGTTGTTCTGTCTCTGGTTCGATTAATTCCGATATTACGGCTGAGTCTTCGCCCTTTGTCAAGGTATAGAGATTGTGTTTATATTGGTTTGGTGGTTGGTTTTGAAGGCTCTCACAATGCAAGGGTAAAGAAAAAAGAGGTAACTATGATGTTGTTTGTTTACCTTGATTTATTCTTAATATTTCGAGATGAAGATCTCTTCATCAGAAGATTTCTGATGGTCCGGAGCTGTTAGCTTGCTGTTAGGTTTTGTCCATTCTGTTGTGTTATTCCTTGACATTCTCTGCGTGTGTGTATGTGTAAGTGTATGTATGTGTGTGTGTGTGTGTGTGTGTGTGTGTGTGTGTGTGCGACCAACAATGTTTTAGTATCATTCCAGGTTTGGCCTACCCATATTTTTATTATTATTAAGTAGGACTTAGTAATTTGTTTATTTGTGTTTGTGTGTTTGTGTTTGTGTGTTCGCCATGCGCAGCAGGGTTTTTATTACTTTCATCTGTTAGAGTGTTCGTCAGACACAGCTGATTTTTTTTATTACTGTTTATATTGTTTATAATCCCGAAAGAGGGGGGGTATTGGATATGATACTAAACTACATGTTTTTGGTGAGGCTACAGTTCTAGTGATCTGGAGAGTGTGGAGTACGCCTTCATTGGTCCCAAGCTCACTCTGAATCGGAGTGGTAGGTAGTAACTGTTAGCATCTCATGTATGATTCAAAGATATCTGTTTAAATATCATTCCCATTCGGTATGTACAAAAATATCTCTTATAAAATAACAGCACAAATAATTTAATATGAACGCACAATGAGGAGAAGAAGGGTGGGGAGGAGTAGCTCTGAAATTAGTTTCTGACTGACGAGAAGAGAACCCCTTTGATAGAATTTAGAGTTTTTCTTCTCCTACACCAGTTGTCATACCAAGGTTAAAGAGCCAGTCTGCCCTATTATCTACCCATAGCTGGAGGGAGGATAGTTGGATTCGTCCCTTTCCCAAGAGTATTAGCGCTATGTGAAATACAAACAGCCTCGTCTAGAACTCGTCTTACCGTGTCCATTTCCCACGATGTTAACCATTACAATACGCGACTGCATCATTAATGCTATTCCATAACCTCTATGCATGAATTAATCCAAGACGGGTTGACATGTCGTTAAAATCAATCATTCAAACAGTTGTATATATATTTACCAACCCTCCGCACGAGCAGGATGTGACACAAGGTCAATTCTTAAGTGGAGTTTAGCAGGTTTGAATTCAGAGTTTTCCTTCTCCTAAACCAGTTGCCTAACCAAGTTTACAGAGCCCAGTCTGCCCTACTATTTGCCCATAGCAGAGAGAGAGAGAGAGAGAGAGTAGGATTCATACCTTTCCCAAGGGTATTAGCGCTAAGTGAAAATGCAATTACCAGGATTTGAACCCGGGCGACGAGTCAATTTTCCATGACTTTAACTATTACACCACGTGCTTCCTAAGTTGTATAGGTGATTAATGTATTAATACTTTCCCTTTTTCTTTTCAGAAATATGGGACCAGAATAAAATGAGAGACAAGGATAAGATAGAAAAAAAAAGAAAAAAAAAAGAAAAAAAAAGAAACAAAATGGAAAAAAAAGAAAAAGGTGATTTGTTTTTCCGAAGAATGGTAAACAGTTTTCGAAAATCCAAAGTTTTCTCCCGCGCTTCTGGTCGGAAGTCCAAATCAACGTCGACTTTGTCTGAGGGTCGAGATCAACGAGAATCCGATTTTGACCTCGATCCAGGATCACCTCTTCAGGACCCCATTCCGTACGACTCGGGTTGTTGTTTACACGAGAACCAGCCCGAAATTGCCTTCTGTTCAAATTGCGTAGCCTTCCTCTGTAGCGACTGTCAAGACGAGTCGAAACACACACAGTGCGACCCGATTTTAACCCTAGACGAGGCCCTCACTTGCCGCTATGTGCAGACCCGCCTCAGCGAGGTCAAAAACTTTCGGATGAAAATGATGGACCTCAGATTTGAACTGTACGATTATGTGAATCACCTCGAAGTTGCCCGTCGACAGCACTGGCGCGATGCATGGACGGCGAGACGTGCCATTTTGGACATGGCATCTCAGGTAATTTCCTCAATGGAAACCGAACGAGACTCCTTGCTCAGAGAGCTGGACATCTGCGAAGAAAGCCTCAACGATTGTCTGGATTATTATTTGAACGAGTCGAAAGACTTGCTTCAGCGTCAATCAAAAGCGCTGTCGGAAATCGATCAACTTTTGTCGACCCCTTTCAGCAAGAACTTTATGAACCTGTATCAGAATCACAAAGAAAACCACCCGGAAATTCTAAAGGTTTGCATCAACAATGAGGAGTGCGTCAAAGCAGTTAACACGACTATCCGTTTCACGCCGGATAAGTCATCTTGGATGCTACAAATGGAAATAAAAATATCAGTTTGGGAACAGTTCACGTACAACCACCCCCGGGCCTCACCGATACGATCTACGAAAACACAGCGACGAAGAGGTGGTTTACCCATTTTTATAAAATTGGAGATTTCTTCTTGTATTTACACCCGCCGCCTATCTCTCCACAATTGGTGTCAAATGTCCTTTCACGGTGCACAATAAAAGCAGCTTACCTGCGGGACATAATCGCCTTGCCAGATAATCAGTACGTGGTTATCGATGGTGGGGAAGTGGTTAATCGTTATTCGGAAGACGGTTTCAGTACGGGTAAAATGCAGTTACTACAGGAGGATCTTGAATCGCCACCCATTGATGAATCAGGGGCCGCAGATGGTTATCAATTTGAAATCCGTGCCTGTTGTGGTTGTCGATGGTCAAAAGACCGTCTGGCTTTAACCCTACCCAACGGTGAGATTCGTATTGTAAACATGGCCAGTGACATGAGTATTGAATCTAAAGGTAAATTAAAAAAGAAATATTGGGGGGTGACTAAAGTGAATGAACGGACGTTAGCCTGTGTGTCCTGTTTATCACCCACAATCGACCTGATACGGGTGGATGAGGAACAGTTTCGGGTGGCTAAAACATTCACCTGCAAATTTGGGCCAAATACGACACGGGCTCGGTATATAGCCATAACCCCCGATCTATGTCTTGTTGTTACTGACGGTGATATCGTCCAGGGATTGGATTTTCAAGGGAACACAAAGTTTTTGATAACGAGTATCGCTCACCCGGCAGGTGTGACATCTGATTCGACCTATATCTATGTGTGTGACCGGGCCTTGTCGAGAATCTTGCGGCTGACAACTAAAGGGGAATTAGACTGTGTCCTTCTCACAAAGGACGACGGGTTGTCAAATCCAGAAGCTATTGACGTTACGAATAATGGCCGCTTACTGGTTACAAAATGGCGTGGAGGAAGAGTATTGACTTTTAATTTAGATGAGATTATAGTCTAATACAATGGTATCAAACATTGATGCAATAAAGTTTGAATCTAAAATGTCCTATAATATATATACAGCAAACTGTATATACAGTAAACTGGTTTTTTTATCCTTTTTTTTCCAGACATTTAAATTTTAACACATATTTCAGGATTTTATATTTTGTGTCAAATCTAACTCAGCTAGACTTTAATGGAGACATCGTTAATAAATTAGATGCTAATTAAGATTAAATAATTACTATTTCATAATCGTTGAAAATATAACTTAAATAACTAAGGAGTGATGACGTAGTTTTGGTTACAGACAAACAGTTACATAATCTCCATTATAATAAGAATTGAGTTTTGTGGTTAGGGTCATAGAGATTGGCTTATACACACACACACACACACACACACACACACACACACACACATATATATGTATGTAACTTCTTTGGAGTATTTTTTTAATTGTTCTGGACTAGTTTAAACCTTAGGTCATCATAAAGAGAGAACATTTTTTTTTTTGAAATTTTGATAAAAAATTTGCAGAAAAATGAAATGTAAAAAAAAACCAAAAAACGGGTAAATAATCTTCGGAAAGATTATTTGTTTGGGGTTTGGCAAATCAGGCCTATTCTTGGTTAAAGAGTACAACATTTTCGCATCTTACTTGAAGTTATGAAAAACCTCAAAACAAATAGTGCATATGGGCACACACACACACACACACACATTGAGTTATTGGTAATCACTAAAAGATATGAAGTAGCTAAGGTACTATAGTACTTTAACGCGCAAGGGATAACAATAAAAATGAGGACTAGTCCGGATAATCCAAATGATACAAATTATCAAGCCTCATCTCAAAAATTCAAAGAAAGCATTTGGTATTAGATACTTTCTGGGGTGATAGAATTACCCTATCATTGTTGCCCCACCTTTTGCAATTGATGTAATAGAGGTGTCCCACTTCTAATATCAAGAGTATATTCGAGACCAAAGAATCTTTTAAAGTAGTTGTTTTCAATTGAGCTATATTGGTTGTTTGTTTGCTTTTACGGCATGTTATCACTTATTGGTTATTTTCCAAGTGATTTTTCCTTGTTCATTTGAATTATCCCAACTTATTGCGGACTTATTATATTTTAGATGAGATTATAGTTTAATACAATTGTGTCAAACATTGATGCAATAAAGTTTGAATCTAAAATGTCCTATAATGTTAGACATTTGAACTATGAAATTTTAACTTAATAAAAAAATGTCAAACACTGTTAAAATAACATTGAACTAAGATATTGATGCAATGACATTATGCTTTAATACAATAATGTTATATATTGATACTATGGACCAAGTCTCCAATAGGCACCCCAAATCATCAAGTTAATGAAGGTAAAATTTGTTTTTCTCAGATACAATAGAAGTGCAAAAAATTGTCTGTTTGTTTATTTTCAAATATTTTGAAAGCGGAAGTTTCCGAAGACGAGTTAAAATATTTAACTGGTCATCGGAAACTTCCGCTTTCAAATATTTGAAAATAAACAAATAGACAATTTTTTGCACTTCTATTATATCTGACAAAATCAAATTTTACAAATTGTGTGATACTATTTCTGAACAACATCCTTTTATTTAGATAAACACAAAAAAAATTTATAAAATAAAACTGTATTTTTATTTAGATAAACGTAGTTGCATTTCTCCTCTGATTAAGAAAATATTTTAGTATAAAAGCGTCTTTTTTTTAATTTATCGTAAGTGTTGAAAAATATTCATAAAATTCTGATTAAAAATTATTTATTTAAAAAAAAAAAGATTTTGCTATTGAATTTCAATTTAATTACATGTACCAACCATGGGATCCAATTAGAAATCAATATTTTCAGAAATTAAGAAAATAACAAAAATAACAACAGTATTCATTTATCGTTAGTGCCAAATTAATTTTCTTATTAGAATTAAAAACTTGTATTAATGTAGAATAGTGTGCAAAAGATAATATCATTTGATTAGGTATAAAAATCATAACATTTCACGGAAATAACTGAAACCTTTGAGACGCTTGGATTAAGAGTACGGTAAGGGTCAGGTTTAGTGCTAGGGTTGGGGTTAGGGTTAGGGTTAGGTTTAGGCTTCTTGAGGAGTTTCCGTAATCTAATACTATTTATACGTAAAATGCGATTCTAATGATATTATCTCTTGTTCACTATTCTGCATGTATACCCAAAACTACTTTACTACGAAAACTTACATTTTGTCTATTAATAAAAATATGAAAAAAATATTTATTTAATTTATCGTAAGTTCAACATCTCCATAAACTTCTAATTAAAATTGTTTGTTCGGTGGTTTGCAAAAATCTTGGAAGCAGAAGTTACCATTGACGAGTTAAAATGTGAAACTCTCGTTAAGTTGATGATTTGGGGTGCCTATTGGAGACATGATCCAATACAATTAGTACAATGATATTATGGTCTAATACAATAATGTTAAACATTGAACGAGATTTTATGGTCATGAAAAATAAAACTACAAGAGTTGAACTTTCATGAACTATACCAATTTTAATAAGGGATATAACATTCATTGTATCTTTGACTAACTCACTCTAGTATCACTCTAATATTAATTTCCATTCTCTTTCACTCTCAGGCAGGGGGGGCTCCAAGGGAGAAGTCCCTTTAGGGCTGAATCTTCTACTCAATATATCTGTCATCTAATTCTAAGTCCAACTAGGGCTGTTATCTGCCTAGCTGGCTACGACTGACTTTCTCTGTCCATAGCTACTGACCAACTGACTTAACTCATTCTTCTCACTGAATCAGAGTGGACCTGGGAGTAATGTTGATGAAAGGGTACTCCACACCTCCCAGAGCTCTTGAATAAAGTGTTTACTTCAAAATTCCCAGGTTACAGACAACAACACTTGATGCAGGCCAGAGGATACAACAGCTGAAACATTGTGACAATAAAAACAACCAAGATGAGGATAAAAGTTTGAGTAAATCTATGTAATATCACTATGGAACAAATATGTTCTTTCTTTTTTCTTGTTCCTGGGCAGAAGTGTTAAGTAAATGGGTGAAGAAAATTCTCTTCAAACTTTGTTTTTGCAATCAAAAAACAAAAGCCCAGCTTGGAATCATTCCATACATTAACTGACCTGCTTATATATAAGGGGTGTTCCTAAAGTCTTACAGCAGTTTTAGAATTTAATATCTCACCATTGACGAAATTCAAATTTGATTATGTCTCAAGAATCCAAAAACAAATTATCTTCCTCTCTTAAATGGTTCTTTTAAAAAGGATCCGCCTTATTTACAATTTAGGGTGGAGGGTTCTGTTCACAAGAGAATCTGAGACCATATTTGACGATAATATTGTAGAGTAAAAAGCAACAACAACAAAAAAGACAAAAATGAATTCATTTCCTTTGTTCTTACGATAATTGAATGAAGATGTCATTAAAATTCTCAATGAAATGTTTTAATTCAATATAGCTGACATTTTTCCATTTTTCCCCTTCTTTTGTAGATGGGGATGGGGATGAACTGAAAGCGGTTGGAATGAGATAAGCCAAAATCCTGTAGATACTAAACAGGGACTTTTATATGTTTTCGTAGAAATCAAAGTTAGCAATCTGAGAAAATTAAAGCTTTTAATATAAAGGGGGGGGACACAAAATACTACCAAATTCGAGAAAGTGGGTAACTGCACAGAACTGATTTTTTTCTTTAATGATAGTGTTATATACTGATGGTTTTCACTGTACCAAATCGATATAATGTTATATACCCTTTCTTACTTCTTACTCTAGTCGTCTTCTCCTCTGGCCGGCTTTGCTATTCTGATCGTCTATCATCTTGCGTCTGGTCTAGCGTCTGGTGTTGACTTTCTTGGTGATTCCGGTCTGGTCTTCTATGGGGATTCCTCGTTATCAGAAGCCCTGTGTCATTGTTAGTTTTTAGGTAATAAACACAAGACTTCGATTTACTTTTAATGTTCTTTATTCGGTAGATCCCCAGCCCAGACATAACATAGCGCGCGTATGCAGAGTTACAGTCTTAGACAGAGCGTCATGACCGACTGCTCTGTCTGACGTCCAACTGCCAACTGGGGACTCTGAAAAAGGTCCCACGTGACTTCACATATTTGGCGGGCTTCTGTAATTTTCCATAGAAGGACCCGGCCATGGTATGAAAGGGGTCATCCCCTCAGAATTACAGGGGATTGACAATAATCTTATGTCACCGCATAGATTATGTAACAATAGAATCATTTCGTAAAAAACAATATGAAGGTTCAACTCCTGGAGTTTTATTATTAATGTCTATTTTGATCATTGCATTTCAACAAAACTTCCATAAGATCTTGCAGCAGTTTTAGAATTTAAAACTTAATAACTCTCGTTTATGTGTGTGTGTGTATTTTTGTGTGTGATTTTGTGTGTGTGTGTGTGTGTGTGATTCTGTGTGTGTGTGTGTGTGTACGTGTGAGTATATGTGTGTGTGCATGTCAGAGAGAGAAAGTATTTATGTGCATGTGTGTGTATGAAATAAAACGACACAAAATATGTATGCATATTCAAACGTAATCATATACTAAGAAACACACGCACACAGATACGCATATATATATATATATATATATATAACGGCACGCTTAGAGTAATCTATGACATGAGTTCTAATCCTGAACGTGTGTGTTCACTCTTTTGCCTATTCCCTTGATAAAAACATGACATGAGGTGTTGGATAAACAGACCCATATAAACACTCCCATATATATATATATATATATATATATATATATATATATATATTGTTATACATCTTTATATAAGTCTTAAAAAATTCCATTGAAATGAATCATTTTAAGGAAAAAAGGCGACGATATCATGTTTTTAAAATGTTAATATGATAGGGAAGGATAATATTTCAAATTGGCCTTGGCTGCAAGAGCACAAAATTACGTTTCAGGGTGTGTTTTGGAAAAAAACAAGTCTAACATTGAAAGTTTGGTATGTACGTGTCGACTTATAACTTAGAAAAGAGATGTCACACTGATTCGAAATCTTGCATACAGATTAATATCCTTATAACTAAGAAACACACAAAATTTTGTGTTGATTTTTACTAATTAAGTGATATAATTCAATGATAAAAAATTTAAAATACCGTATACAGACTTTCCCCCCACTCCACTACCATTGAAACGAGTCGAGTTTATAACTTTCCAGACAGAAAAATCAAAAACTACTGTTAACACAAACTTCAACCCCCTGTTCCCGTCGGCACCATTGAACTGGCATCAAGTCTGGATTGACCAACGCCATCTGGAAGCCTCGCCAAGACTCTTAGTATAAAAAAAAAGAATTCTAAAATAAACAAAACTACCGTTAAAAGATATTTCCACCCCAACACTCGTCGGCACATGTTTTGAACTCGACGTTAAAACAGAAACCTGATTGTATAAAAAAGAAAGACGATTAGCACATGATTTTAGAAAATGATTTTATTTTACTATGTATTTTTATTCGGTATCAACAATTCAAGCGCCAATTTACCCCTTAAAAACGAATTAAAATTAATCTAATCGTTTATTTAAGGTCAATTTTTTTGTTTTAGTCGAAAAGTAGTAACATAATGAGCATCAGTAAAAAAAAAGAATAAAAAAAATAATATTACATATGTAATTGATTTTTGATACATTTCAAACATTAAATTCTGCCAAAAATTTGACGAAAACGGACGCTTTGTGTGAAATAAATTACGTACTAAATAAACAGGTTAAGATATTAAAACACCTATAATAACAAAAATTAAATACACTAATGTACAGAAAATTACTAAACAGCTGAGGTGCTGTCGATGTATTCTACAACCTCAGCCGATAGAGTTAAATAAATAAGGACACAAGTTTAATACTTAACTCTTTTTAATTGTTACTTTTTAGGTGTAAAAAGGAGAATTAATTAAATTAATATTTTTATCACTTTAACACAATAAGCAATTAAGAAATGAATTTGAGTTTTTGTCATTTGTACAAAACAGTTTTAAGAAGAATAAGTTAAGGATTACATTTTTAGAATAATATTTTAAAAGTAAAAAAAAAAATCCAAAAATGAATATTGTAATATACAAATTCTCGGTGATGTTTTTAATTCTATAAAGTATTCTCCACTTATTCTTTCTCTCACCCACTCACTCCCAGCTGTTCTTAAAATCTTTTTTCAGTTCGGTCATGGACCAGGTACTTTTGCTAGTATATATATATACACAGGGTGTTCGGGAGAAATTTGACAGTTTCATATGAAAAAAGAAAAAGTGCTTGGTAACTAAAAAATTTAATGGATTGTAAAGAAATTCAACAGCACAGACATTACACTACTGTGAACAAGTTTCACTAAAAATAACCGCCGTTAGTGTCGATCACAGCCTCAATCCTGCTACGGAACCTGGAGCAAGCTGATGTTACAGTTTCCCTAGGAAGGGTCTCAAAAACTACTTTAATTCTGTCGATTAACTGGGCTTTTGTAGTACTGGCACGGCGATTGGTGTCTTTCTCAACAGCGCCACATACATAATAATCCATGGGGTTAAGACCTGGGGAGTTCGGAGGCTAGACATAGGGACTGGTGTTGTCGTAAAAATTCGCCGACAACCATTTTTTTACTTTTCCCAGAGGTGTGACAGGGGGCCGAATCCTGTTGCCATACATATGGCCTACCATTGGCTACTCTTGTTATCCAGGGCTTTACTACAGTGTGTAGTAAATCCACGTAGGCATCTGACTTCAACCTGATACCCTCTCCGAAAAAATGCGGAGGAATCACATCACCCTCAGAGGACTCACATACGAAAGCCATCACAGTTTGTGGAAATATGTATATATATATATATATATATATATATATATATATATATATATATATATATATATATATATATAAACAAACTAGCAGTTACCAATACTCTCCCACGCCAAACGTCCGTATCGGTCATCGACCCTGGAAGGCCTTTCGCACGGCATCCAGAATCCGTACAAAGCTAGTTGATATTCGTTTTTGCTGGTCATCCTACACTTGTGTGTACATGTGTAGATGTCCAGGGAATTTATGTTATTCATGAATTCGTCTTCACCAACATGTCTTGTTTATTTCACTTGGAATATTTTTGTGATATGAGGCTGCTTTTTTGTGGGGTGCTGCTTCCAGGGATTATCTATGGCAGCCCACAGCATAGTTTCCATCTAGGTTTTTCCCCAAGCGTTGCATTAATGTCCAAGAGGTACAGCCATACAGTAGCACTGGCACGGCTACAGCTTGAAATAATTTTCTCTTCATCTTATCAAAGAGATCAGATTACCACATGATCATTAATACGTTTCTAGCAGTCAATGCCTTTTCCCATGCGTAAATTGACATCACCTTCTGTTGGAATATTTTGATATATATTTACCAACCCCTCCGCACGAGCAGGATGCGACACAAGGTCAATTTCTTAAGCGGAGTTCAGCAGGTTTGAATTCAGAGTTTTCCTTCTCCTAGACCGGTTGCCTAACCAAGGTTAAAGAGACCAGTCTGCCCTACTATTTACCCATAGCTGGAGGGAGAGTAGGATTCATACCTTTCCCAATGATATTAGCGCTAAGTGAAATGCAATTACCACGTCCAGGATTTGAACAAATATTTTTTTGAGATAATGTGTGAATATTTTGATATATAAGGTGTGCTACAACACACCACTTAAATTTAGAGACTATATGAGGTCACGTGGTTTAAACCTCAGCGAATCAACAGCCCTAATAAGTGGCTGGTTGACTACTTAAGCACTGATACTGAGAGACGTCCATTTGCAATCATTGACGAAGGACTTACAATACTGAGGAGCACCAAGGAACAACCAATGGATTTTTTACCAAGGATTTCCGCTGGACAAGCGCTCTTGCTGAAGCCTAAAGGATGGCCCATAAAAGCGTAACACTTTTTGAGATAAAGTTTGTTTAAACAAGATGGAGACATTTCCGCATTGGATGAGATACCTCTCGAATTAGATACAGAGTTCGTTTTTTTTACTAAGCTTAGCTTAGATGTGGCACAAGGCCAGATTTTGGGGCGCCCATTGAGAATCAAAATCACTAACAATGGTCTGCGAATCTAGCTTGCTAACCATTACACCACATGAGGCGCCCATTTACTAAGCCTAGCTTAGATGTGGCACAAGGCTAGGAATATAGGGCGCCCAATGATAATCGAACTGACTAACAACCGTCTGCAAATCTAGCTTACTAACCATTACACTACGTGAGGTGCCAGTTAACATACATAGGTAGCAATATCTCATCTACAGAAAGTGATGTTAATGTATGTATAGGAAAGGTATGGACTGTTAGTGACAGATTTAGTCACAAAATAAATGTGATAAATTTACTGAAGATTGTTTTAACACACTATGAATTTAAAAAGCAGTAAATTCATCACACTTAAATTCATATCAGATTGATTGCTCTTTTAATATAGGGTTTACCCTAAACCTCTTTTTTTTTTAATTCTTAAAAGTAATGATTACATTCTGAATTTAGCCGCAAATAGACTAATTTGTACAGAAAAGAAAATATTTTCCTTTCATTTCAGACCTAAACTGAATATCATAGAATAAATTTGATTTATTTTGTTTTGTTTTACGGTATATCAACCTCAGTGGGTCATTTAATGCCAATTAAGTTTTGAAATAAAGTCATTCTTAATGGATACTCAATGACTGATAAGATAATGAGAGAATTCTTTTTTAGCCGTATCAGTACTAATGAATAGCTGCACCACTTGGCTTTTTACAAAGCGCTTGGAGAAGTTCACATAACCAGGTAGTATTAGATAATCGTTCTTAGTCATTATCCAATATTTAATTAAAAATAGGCGTATAGAAGACTGGATGCTGAAACATTCTCAGCCCAACTAAGGTCTGAGATAAAGCCATTAAAAATGCAAGCTATTCCATCTATTTACCACTTACCTTCACAACGTCAAAGAAGTCCGTTAATTACCCAGTCCAGGCATAAAACCTGCTATCATCAGGTAACTACATACCAAACGATTTTATCAATTCATTTTGTCTACCTTCCTTTTTTCTTTTTTCTTTTCTTTTATTCTCATTGTCTGTGTCTGCCTTCATAGTTGTATATATCAGAATGTCGGTGCGTAGAGAGTAAAGTTGTATCATGACAAACTACAGTTTTGTTTTAAAAGACATTAATTTAATTTTGATGTTATACAAAAATTCAGTATATTTTCGGTAGTTAAATCACACATATTTCTCCACCCCCTTATATATATATATATATATATATATTATATATATATATATATATATATGAGGAAAAAATGAGTAAAGAAAAGAAATGTAGACGGATAAAAATGAATTTTATCGATATCACTTTTAATCACTTTTAATAAGAATTATATATATATATATATATTATATTATATATATATATATATATATACTAGCAAATATATGCACCCTCCGGGTGCAAGTATTTAAGTTTTAATATAATAAAATATGTATTAAATTAGAAAGGCTAATGAAACTAAATAAGAATACAGATAAAAAGATTTGAAACAGAGGAGTATAATAAAAGATTTGAAACAGAGGGAGTATAATAAAAAATGGAACAACTGAAACTTACTCTTCCATCACTCTCGTCTTTCATTGTTATTTTTTTCTAATTTAAGTATTTAGTTATAAGAGGAAGTAAAGAATAAAATGACAGTTATTTTATCTTGTTAATGGATTTCATTTAAGATTCATTGAAGAGATTTTTGTTTATATTCATTAAAATAAAACCAAACAGTTAGAAATCAATAATACTAAGCACATATTTATTAAATTCGATTTTTTAATATTAATATGCAAATTAGCCTTCCCGTTCACACTGTAAACCGCTATTTTGTTGTATATATAAATATAATTGCATGTTGTCAGTATGGAGACATAGTTAACAGTATTAATAATGTAAGACAATTTTATTAATAATTGAGGTTTAGATAAAAATAAAATCATGGAGAATGTGATGTCAATAATTAAGAGAATTGTGACTTGAGTAGGAATATAGTTTCGGTTACAGACAGAAAAACACACAATCCCCATTATAATAAGATATGTGGAATTAAACAAAAGGCAGGTCTCTTGTTTAACGATTTTATTGGTTATCTTTTCAAGCTTTCTGGCCAACTATTTTATATTTGAATGGAATTCGTTGATTAGTCCACCAAAGTTCATATCCGGATATATATATATATATATATATATATATATATATATATATATATATGGAGAATATGTTCTTAATTGAAGTCGTACCTAATTTTGAAAGTTAATTAATAAATAATTAATCAATATATATATATATATTATATATATATATATATATA
>CM042153.1:1094923-1097423 GCA_023376005.1 Doryteuthis pealeii | reverse complement strand
TCCTTGAATTTTCGAGATAAAATCTCTTTTTCAGAAGATCACTGGAACTGAAGTCGTCTTGTTATGGCATTTGTAGATAAACTAGAAATGCCATAAAAGGAGTGAAAATAATAATAATAATAATAATAATAATAATAATAATAATAATAATAATAATAATAATGTGGATTGATCTACCGAAAAATTAAAAAGATTGCAAATAAATAAAAAAAACCTGGACATGGGTGAGGAAAGGACACCTCCTTAAAGAAACTTAGTCTCTCATAATTGCAACCCAAGATAGATTATTTCTTATTGGACACATAGCCTAGTGTATAAGGTAGTTAGGTTAAGACAGTTCTAAGTGACAGTTATCTCTGGATTCCGGGTTCAATCCTGAGTAGAGGCAGTAACATAGAAAAATAATTAACACAACTCCTACCTCAGCTATGGTTAGCGGAATGAGAACAGGATACCCCCGTGGACTAAATAAAGGCTTAGGTTCAAAGTTCCGGGATGGCTCCCAATTACGACGAGAAAGTTCGAAAAGAAGGTTACCGAATCCGAGAAGGTTCCCGAGTCCGACAAGAAATACCTGAAGAAGGCCGGAGGGCATATCGGCCGAAACGTTGTACAAATAACAATGAAGATGGGAACAATAGTCCGAATAACGCAGATAATACTAATCATCAAGACTCATCTCAAACATTCAGAGAAATACTTTATCTTCATGTTCCACAGATTTTTTTCGGTTCTCTGGCAAGGTTTAAGTATTTGTATATCGTTTCCTTTTCTATCATTTTTACTTTTCATTTTTGTGAACCACCGGGACGGCAAAATCTACCAAGTGACAAGTTCTCTTTTTCTTGTGAAGATAAAGGTCGTATCAATTGTAACGGGTGCCCTTGGAACTATTCCCAAGGGTCTGAAAAAAAGAGTCAGGATGAACTGGAAATCAGAGGAAGAATCAAGACCATCTAAAGAACGGTATTGTTAAGATCGGCTAAAATACCAGAAGAGTCCCGGAGACCTGAGGAGACTAATTGTCATTCAGTCTCCAGTGAACTACCAGCTGACGTGTGTGGTGAAAACTTTAATGTCTTGATTCGTTTACTTATTTTCAATTTACAAAATATAAAACACTTTAACAAGAGCTCCAAGGTATTCTTTCGTCCAACTTCCTCGGTCATTTATTCGTTCAAGTAAATACTTATGTCTATCTAACCAAATATGTTCTTATATACTTATCTATCTATCCATTGTGTTTAATGACCCCCTTCTTTCTGCTGAGCTGATATCTCCCCCCCCTCTCTCTCTCTCCTCTCTCTCTTCTCTCTCTCTCTCTCTCTCTATCTATCTATCTCTTTCTCTATCTCTCTATTTCCCTTTCTTTCTCCCTCACACATTCTCCCTCGTATTGTCTACATATGTGTATCATGCATGAGGCACACACACACACACACACACACACACACACACACACACACACATATATATATATATATATATATATATTATAATATTAAATAACTAATATAAATATATATATAAGGAGAACAAATACACACACACTCACACACACACACATACACACATATATATATTATATATATTATATATATATATATATATATATACAGATTTCTTATCACATGTTTATATGAGGCTATTAAATTTCTTTTCTAGTAAAAGACAAGTATTTTGCCCTAAAGAAACAAATGCACAACAAAACCTATTTTATTTGCAAGCAAGACATTGAAACTAAAGTACGCCAACCCCACACCGCAAATTCGCACGAACCCACAACCGAAAAAAATTCCCTTTTTTTCCCCTCGTATTTCAAACCATTAAGACATTAAATCATCAATATTTACAAGAAATCGCCATATTGAATGCTTCACATTCTCCGCGCCGTGTCAGAGTTATGTCCCCTGAAAATCAATGGTTATCATCTCGAACACGATTTTGACGCCTTATCAGGGGAAACACATTCCCTTATCAGATAGGTTTGATTGCCTCTCAGCGGCTTTGTTTAGATAATTCTCTCTTGATATTGTTCACTTGGGTTCTCGTGACCCTCAACTCGTGACTTGATATATACGAATATTTTTTTTTTAAATGTACACGCGTCTAAAGGAAAGTAAAGTCGTCGGGGAGGCCTAAAGTCGGTATCAGCGAGACAGAGTCTATCTCATTTTCACTAGTGCTAGACCAAGGAGTTTGTTTTTTAGCTTCTGCGGCGGAGTGCCACACCTACCATCAACTCCTCACTTTACCGTATATATATCCTTGTGCTGCTCATAAAAACAAATGTACACGCGTCTAAAGTAAAGTCGTCAGGGCGGCCTAAAGTCGGTATCAGCGAGACAGAGTCTATCTCATTTTCACTAGTGTTAGACCAAGGAGGTTGTTTTTTTAGTTTCTGAGGCGGAGCGCCCCACCTACCACCAACTCCTCACTTTACCGTATATATCCTTGTGCTAATCATACGTTGAGTTGGCGTATATCGCGTCTACATCTC
>CM042153.1:1069923-1084923 GCA_023376005.1 Doryteuthis pealeii | reverse complement strand
TGTGAACATTTCATAGGAAGTTTCCCAGTTTTTCTGTTGAAGCATCTATTTCTTATATTGGCTGATGTTCTGTTTGCATAATTCCACAAGTTTTTTGGTAATTTAGAATTTACAAAAAAACATCCCACCATTTTGAAAAGTGAATTTGTTGAGAAAATTTGGGATATAAGGTGTGTGTTAATTGCCCACTCCTACTTATAGACTCGGCCAGAACAATGTGATCTATTTCTTGGCCAATCACTCGCAGTACTCTGAGGTCGATACAATACTTAACCGACCATACTGGTCATAATTACGCAGACGTTCATGGACGACGGACATAGGATTAAATCACTGGACCTTTACCAATACGCAGGATAGGACTTATACGCTTACCAAAGGATTCCATAACTCAGGACTTACTCTAAACCCTTTTCAACTGGCAAAGGATAGCATTTAAAATCTTTACAGGTTACGGGCCAAGGTATGCTCGGATCTTCTTCAATGGCGACGAGTCGAGTTACGAAATGTGGGAGACAAAGTTCCATGGGTATCTGAGAACCCTTCAATTGCATGATATGATCTTTCAGCCGTACCGTTCTGGTATGGGGAATAAGGAGCTGAGAATTCCTGTTTAATTTTATTTTTTATAAGAATATTCTAAAATTTTGTACAAGTGAATTCTGTTCTTAGTCTTTATCTTTAACTTTATATATCTATTTATTTATATATTTATATATTTATCTGATATATTCTTTATCGTGCGATATCTTAACAAAAAGAAAGTAAAAGTTAAGTCAGCGGAGTGGCCTATTGTCCGTATCAGCCAGACAGCAGAGGAGTCTATGCCCTTTTCACAAGCGCTAGACCAGGAAGATTATTTTTGCATCTGTGGTGGGCCGCCACGCCTACCATTAGCTTCATATTTTACCGCTCATATCCAAAGTTTGGCGAGGACGGGTAATGAACTCGAAAACAAATCGAGAAAAATCAATCTCTGTATGTACATTTCAGAGAAATGTACATACAGAGATTGATTTTTCTCGATTTGTTTAGCCTTACATTTGAATAGGTATTCCCGCCTAATTCATTAATTATTAATTAATTAATTAATTAATTTTCATTAATTATTAATTAATTAATTTTCAAAAATTAGGTACAACTTCAATTAAGCACATATTCTCCCAAAAATTGTCGGATAAAAAAGCCATATCAAAACACACCTTTTGTTTGTTTACACACACACACACATATATATATATATATATATATATATATATATATATATACATGCATAGATATATACACACACACACACACACACACACACACACATATAATATATATATATATATATATATATATATATATATATATATATATATAGCCTACATTATTATAGTTTATATTTGTATACCAATCCTATTATCTACCATTATATCACTGAATAGAAAAAAGATAAATTATTCCCGCTAATATTTGTTCATATCATTCTTAATGTCATACTAATGTTATGACAAAATAATTAAATAATTTAAATGTTCACTTCACAGATATCAATGCCACACTTTCCATTTATCTAACATTTTTCACTTTCTTCTCTTACAGCCGTCGTTGCGCCTGACGAATTCTTCCCATTTAAATTAATATGGCTCCCTCAAAGAAAGAAAAATTGCTTAGAAAATATGTTTATTTACTTCAATTCATATTTTATTTATTTATTCATTTATTTATTTTTAGCAAGAAATGTCAGATATCCAACGAGACAGGGGATAGCACAGAGGAACAAACCGATCAATCCGTTCGAATTTTAATTCACAGGGCTCTTTGTACACAAACAGAACTAATATATATATATATATATATATATATATATATATATATATATATATATATATACATATACGTATATATGAAAATGAGGTGCGGAAAAAATTAAATGAATAAAATAAAACATCTGATATTCTAAAAGAATTAAATTTATTACTTAAAAAGCATCATATTCACTTCACTCCACTGAGATATTTGTTTTGTTTTACGACAGTAAGGTCTTCCGAAAGGTTACTGAAAATTTCTGATTTAATTATTCAAACTTTTATCTTTATAAAAAAAAATATTTAATGAAAAAAAATTAAACATGAATTTATCTAAAGATAAATAAGTATCAATATCTTAGCGAAAATTTGACTCTTAATTGATTTTTCATAGAATTTTTAAAAGATTAATATGATGTAAACTGTGACGTAGTTTCGGTTACAGACAAAAGGAGACAAAATCTCTTTTAAATGGAGGCGCATGGTGTAATGTTTAGAGTCGTAGGAAATGGACTCGTCGATCCGAGTTCAATTTATTGAGATGTGTGTGATCAAAAGATTTTTCTTTTTTTAAAACTTTGATCCGAGTCATTAAGCGGATAGATTGTTTCTCATTGCTACAATTAAAGATGCGCCTCATCTGTTAGTTTATTACTGATAAATAAAACAAAAGAGTAAAGAAGAAGGAGATCATCCTCGAAGTGTGCTAATTTTTCTTTGGCCTATTTGCGTCCATTTAACAGCTTAGTTTTCATATATTGTTCGAAGGACATGCAAGGCATACCCAAATAATTATAATTTTTGGTTGACTTGGGGATCAATTCAGACAGCATGATATATCATAATAATTAGTTTACTAGCAGGACCTGTAGATATATCATAGTATGATAATTTAACTATTACAATGTTTGATACATTTACTTACGAACTATTGCAAAGTATGTAAACAGTATAATAACCTTGATTTAAACCTCTCTAACTCTTTCTTTCTTTCATGTTCATCTTTTCATTATGTTTGATTGAAACAGATTAGCGTTATCGCTTCAGTAATATAAAAGTATATATAAAACAGAGGGGGTAGAAAAAAAGAACATTCCACGAGAAATATACATTTTTATTTAATCGGCAGTCGCTTATAGGAAGCATTTTTAAAAATAGTTGCAAAAGTTTCTATTTCTGTATAAATGCTAATCCCTGATTTTTAAATGAGGGGATCCTGTTGAAAAATTTTTTTAAAGTAAAGAAAATATTAACTCATAACACTTAAGTACAATCTCTGAGTTCTTCTCCTCGCGCTGGAATGTTGGGTCTTGGGGAAACAAAAACGTCTTCGATTTCATTAGTAAAGACTAACAGAAGACGAGGAGACTTGACCCAATCCGACCAGTATAGAAAGATCGCAGAGATAGAAGACAACTCAAGTTGAGAAGATAATAAGAGAAGAATTATTACTATTCGAAATCCAGTCATACTATTACGTTCACTTTCGGGATATGAATGCATGTTTTCAAGTGTTACGCCCTGTTATCACTTTCTGAACGCTCATACTTCTGGCCTTGTACCATATTAGGTATTACATAATCAGGTGGTCTGACAAAATTATAGATGAAGACTAATTTAAAGAATTAGGTGTCTATTTTGTTTCCTTTTCTTCTGCTTATATTTAAACACACACACACACACATATATATATATATATATCCCCGACTGTCAGCCAGGCAGTTAGGGTTCGAATCACACACAAAGCGGCTTCGAGTCTCTAAATCTGCTGATGAGGCATAATAGGACGAAATGTAAATACAGAGAATGACTTTTTCTCGATTTGTTTACGCTTCACATTTAAACAGATATATTCGCCTAATTCATTAATTATCAACTAATTAATTTTCAAATTAGGTATGACTTCAATTAAGCACATATTCTCCCAAAAATTGTCAGTTATATAATCAGGTGGTCTGACAAAATTATAGATGAAGACTAATTTAAAAGAATGAGGTGTCTATTTTGTTTCCTTTTCTTCTGCTTATATTTAAACACATAAGAAAAAAAGAGGAAAAAATAAAACAGTTATTAGAATAGAACTACCAAATCGACAAGAAATTAGGACAATTGGAGAAAGGGAGAACTACAGATTATTAAGTAATCATTATTTACTATTTATCATCATATTATTTATTTACGATGTCCTTATTAAAGTATAGTTCTGTTAGAGTTTTCTCAAAACTTTCCCAGTTATTTAAAGTACTTCAATGTTATATCTTATTATAATGGAGATTCTGAGTTTGATATGTCTCTAACCAAAACTACCTCACAGGAATTGCTTAGGTTTATCAATGATCATCTAATTTATAGTAAAAAATCATTAATACATAGAATAAATCTTATTTATTAACGATGTCTCAGTGAAAATCTCAGATTTACCACAAAACCGTCCCCGTTATTAGTGCGTTTAAAATTCTGGCCCGGAGTGGTGCACCTGTTCGGTTAGCATCTAGGAATTAATTTATATCCGCTAACGCACAGTGTATTATATTAAACGAGCATGTCCCTACTTGTATTGCCAGAGTGTTAATTGCTATAACTTTATTTTTTGCATTTAATTATGTTCTTAATGTTGTACCGGCCGTTCCTACAGTGGAGAATATACACCGGTTCTCACTATAAATAGTGAGACACCGAGTGAAAAGGTTGTACTGTTACCGTTTAGCGGCAAGCTAGCCGTTCTTGTACCTTATTGTAAATACACTTCTCATTGTACCCTACCTCGACTTGACTTCTTTTTTTACTGTTGAACTAACATCACAACACTTAATATAGCTTTTATTCTCCTATAGAATTATTTCCTTCATTTATACTATAATTGATACCATTCTCTTTCTTGATTGCCGAATATATATGGGGTTTATTTTGTTTTAACTCTGTTATTTCCGTATTTGTATATAGAATTATATTTTTAGACTTTACTATCGTGCCTTTTTTAAACGTTACTTTCGCTCATTTCTCCTGGCCACATTGCATCCCTATATCATCATTAATCGTTTCACCTTGTAAATCATCATCATTTCTTGCATATAAGTTTAAATCAACAATACAGAAAAGTTGAATTATTTTTTAGTAGGAATTTTATATCTATAGTCTGTGTATTTAAATTCTTTGGAGAAAGGTATTGCAGCTATAATTAATTGAAAAATGAGACCAAAAGAAATGTTTAAAGATAAGAAATACTTGGGAATTTTGGAAGTGGACGCCATCAAACGAACAGAAATAAAAGCGAAAGTAAGAAAAGAACACCTCAGAAGAACAAGAAAACTTCTAGAAACCAAGCTCTGTAGTAGAAATCATATTAAGGAAATTAACGCCTGGACAGTCCCTCTTGTAAGATACTCTGGGCCCTTCTTAAAATGGACTAGAGAGGAGCTCCGACAAATGGACCAAAGGACAAGGAAACTTATGAAACTTATGACACAAGGCACTACACCCGAGAAAAGATATAGACAGGGTATATGTGCCAAGAAAAGAAGGGGACGGGAGTCTCGCCAACATTTGAAGATTGTGTAGATGCGACAATTCGACCACTTGAAGAATACATTAATAGAAGTAAGGAAAGACTAATTGCAGCAAGCAGAAAAAGCAACTTTAACATATCGACAAGCAGAAATATAACAAAAACTAGAAAACAGAAATGAGAAGAAAAAACATCTATATGGATACTTCAAGCGACAAACTGCAGAGATCGTATACGAGAAGACCTGGATATGGCCAAGAAAGAGAAACCTCACGAGAGAGTTCCAGCAAATCACAGGGTTGAGGCAAAAGAAAACGAACAGATAAACAAATACCTGGTTCTTGCCAGAGAATTGAAAAAAAATATGGATTATGACGATGAAAGAGATACCAATAGTAATTGGAGCACTTGGAATGGTCGCTAAAAGCTTAGAAAAAAGACTAGAGGGATTGGAAATGATAGGAAGAATTGGGACCATCAAGATAACAGTATTGTTGAAATCAGCTGGAATACTCAGGAGAGTCCTGGAGACCAGAGGAGACTCGTAATCACTCAAACTCCAATGAAAGATAATCAGCTAACGCTAGTGTGATAAACTAGTAAAAGACTAGATGGATTGGAAATCAAAGGAAGAATTGAGACCATCAAGATAACAGTATTGTTGAAATCAGCTGGAATACTCAGGAGTGTCCTGGAGACCTAAGGAGACTTGTTGTCTCTCAAACTCCAGTGAATGACCATCAGCTAACGCTGGTGTGAAAAGCTAAAAATGATAATAAACGTCTTTATTCAGTAATTACTTTTATTAAAAAAATATTAAAAAAATAATAATAAACCCAGCCCACAGTACTGTTAAGAATGCAGATCACAGTTCTGTTGAGAACAGCATTGTTAAGATCAGCTAGAATACTTAGAAGAGTCCTGGAGAGCTGAGGAGATTTGCTATCAATCAGACTTTAGTAAAAGACCACCAGTTAAAACTTGCGTGAAAGAATGATCATAATATATATATATTTACCAACCCCTTCGCGCGAGCAGGATGTGACACAAGGTCAATTTTTTAAGCGGGGTGTAACAAGTTTGAATTAAGATTTTTCCTTCTCCTAGACTGGTTACCTAGTCAAGGTTAAAGAAACCAGACCGCCCTACTATTTACCCATAGCTGGATGTAGATAAGTTGGTTTCATACCTTTCTCAAGGGCATTAGTGCTATGTAAAATGCAAACAGCCTCGTCCAGGATTTGATCCCGGGTCGACGAGTCCATTTCTTAACGACTGTAACCATTACACAACGCGCCTCAAATTCAAAAATTGATAATACGCAAAAAAAATAACAAGAAGAGAGGAGTTACATTTTCCCAGGTGCTCTACTATAGTGGCCTTGTACCAGTCTAACATAAGCTAAATAAATATGTACATTTGATTGCGTCAATGATCGGACCACAATTTCACGGGTCTTGAGTTTCACTAATTCAACCATGACAGATTCAGAGACAAAATGGCCGCGTATATTGGCAGAGTCATTAGCCTCATTCCCATGATGACATAAACATTCTCGTTAAATCAGTACGAACAGGTGTAGGTATATAGAAAATGAAAAAGCGTTGAATTAATATCGTTATATTTATTTCAATGTGAGAGTAAAAATTATCAATGTTTTTTAACTTCAAACAGACGCAGATCGTTTGAACAGCCGTTTAGTTTTTTTTTCTGAGAAAGATTGAGAAATTTAAAAGTAAACTTTCTAAAGGGAAAACGTGAAGGATAAACTTACAAAATTATTTTAATTTTCAACATTAAAAATTATTCAATGACTGCACTTACGCCATAAGATTGTTTTTGCAATAGGGGAACTTTGTTCCAACAGCTATAAACACAGATATGTGTGTGTGTACGTTTGTGTGTGTGTGTGTGTGTGTTTGTGTGAGTGAGTGAGTGAGTGAGAGAGAGAGAGAGAGAGAGAGAGAGAGAGAAATTAAAATATCAAACTCGTTATTCTTAAGTAAACTTTTTGTGTACGTTGGTGTGTGTGCGTGATATATATATATATATATATATATATATATATATATATATTCAAATATCAAACTGTGCGTCTGTATGCGTTTGTGAGTGTGTGTGTGTGTGAGAGAGAGAGCGAGAGCGAGAGAGAGAGAAGAGAGAGATATTCAAATATCAAACTGTGTCCGTATGTGTGCATTTGTGTGTGTGTGTGCGTTTGAGAGAGAGAGAGAGAGAGAGAGAGAGAGAGAGATTCGAATATCAAACTGTGTGTGTATGTGTGAATTTGTATGCGTTTGTGTGTGTGTGTGTGTGTGTGTGTGTGTGTGTGTGTGTGTGTGTGTGTGTGCGCGCGCGCATTTGAGTGTGTGTGTGTGAGAGAGAGAGAGAGAGAGATATTCAAATATCAAACTGTGTGTATGTGTGTGTATGTGTGCATTTGTGTGCGTGTGTGTGCGTGTGTGTGTGTGTGTGTGCGTTTGAGTGCGAGAGAGAGAGAGAGAGAGAGTGGGGGGAGAGAGGGAGAGAGAGAGAGAGATTCAAATATCAAACTTGCTATTTTTAATTAAACTTTTATATTAGTTTCTGTTACTAGTTATTTACGAGGTTTCAGTTGGTTTTGGCACAAGCCCACCAACATGGGTCACCTCGTGACTCGTAATGGCCTCAGACATAAGATTGATAACCAAAAACAAAACGAAGAGGTGCCACAGTTTCTATCATTATATACACGGTAAATCAATCAAAGTATTGTATTGCCGTCTATATCCTCTCTTCCATCTTTATTATAATGTCTGTCTGTCTCTCTGTCTATAACTGAAACTACGTCACCACGATGTCACAATTCCCTTAGTTATTTAGGTTATATTCTCAATGGTTATTAAATAATTATTATTTAATCTGAATTTGCCTCTTATTAATAACAATGTCTCTAGCTAAGATAGATTTGTCTTAAAACAGCCCATATTATTAAGTTATTTACCTCTCATCCCACTTATGCGGGTATGACACAAGATTGCATTAATGTGTGACCACCCACGAACTGAAGCTCATGGGATGGCAGGCACAAAAATGCATAGATCCCTTCGGCATACCTCCTCAAGGGGCGCCTCAGAAACACGGCAATAAATCCAGCCCTGCCCCTTTTAATCAAAGGGGCAGGTGTTGCCGGAGGGATGCCCCCGTGGGATCACGCCGTTAATTAACAACAGAGGTCCAGTGGCCGAAGCCACCGGAACCCTACCCCGAAGGACTGGGTTATTAAGGTATTTAATTCGCATCCCGTCGACATTCCCCTTCAAACACTGGTTGATAAACCTAGTCCTGCCCCTTTAAATCAAGGTGGCAGGTGTTGCCTGGGGAGACGTTCCACTAGGATCACATCGTTGATTTCACTAACAGTCCAGTAGCCAAAGCCACCGGACCCCCGTCCTGAAGAGCGGGTTGATAAGGTATTCCACGTATGCGGGTATGACACAAGGTCATTTAATGTGGGACCACCCATGAACCGAAACTCATGGGATGGCAGGTGAAAAAATGCGTAGAACGGAGGCGCCTCAGGCACAGGGTATTAAAACCAGCTCTACCTGTTTAAATCAAGGGGACAGGTGTTGCCTAGAGGATAGCCCCCTGGGATCACGCCGTTAATTTAACATTGGTCCAGTGGCCGAAGCCATCGGACCCCACCTCAAAGAGTGGGTTGTTAATGTGTTTAAAATCATCCAATGTGTGTTATATATTAAGAAATAAATGTTTATGTTGGGATTATTTAGATATCGATATCGGACGTGCTCTAAATACCCACCTCTATTTATAGACTAGCCAAGGTCACGTGATTGACTCTTGTAACCAATCACTAGCAATACTACTGGCCTGATAGAATACTTACTCCCCCCCCACACACACACATTGGTCATAATTAAAACTGCACTTTTTGAGGACGGACACACATAGGATTTCCGGATCTGTACCAATATTCTCGAAGGACTTATACTTTATACCAGTAACTGAGAACTCTTTAGTAAACAACAGGATTCACATTGTCGACAATTTCAGCAAGTTTTCAATTTGTCAAATCTTACCTTTGAAAGACTTGTCGGTTGAGGCTTTAGAATACACTGACTGCACCTCTGCAGAGGGGGTAATACCCCCCCCCCCAATGAGGTCACCTGTTGGCTGTGGGTGGCAACCTGTGATGCTTAAGGATGGAATCCTGGTAGCTGAACAGCCCAGGACATGGGACACTCTATTTTGGCCCTTATTTAGACTAGATGGGCGGTAAAATTGAGTTGTTGTTTTATCAAGAATCCAATTCGACCAGATAAGCGCTTCTGCTATAAGGCCAAGGAATGGCCCTTAAAAACGTAACAGTTTACATAGTATATGTTTTGAATAATTTGCATACCAGTTTTAACAAAGCTGTGTTTAATATATGATTACTTGGTTTTATAAATGTCTATTCACATTGTCGACAATTTCAGCAAGTTAATATCAAACGTATTAAAAGCAATCCTATGTATAATTTTATATTGAAATCAATTAGAATAAACTAAAAATAAGCGGAATTTACATGAAACGGAGACTTGAGTGGAAGGCGAATTGGAAGTAGGCAATTAAGACAAACAAATTTCTTCTGTAGAAGGCCCCTCTCTTTACAAAAATCAATACACCCTTCTACAAAAGACGAAACTTTGAAAATCAATTTTTCAACCGTTCTATTATTTTCCTAGCGTTCTATTTTGTACAAAAAAATCATAGCGTCTCTCTACTTCCGTCATCTAATGGTTTTTATACGTAAAATATGATTCTAATGTTTTTATCTCTTGCGTGCTATTCTGCATTAGTATTAGGGTATATTGTTTATACCTAAATATTGTATATGTATTTACATGTTCTATTCTCCTGTACATTATGTATCTTATCGTTTCCATGTCCTGTTATATATATTAAATGTTTTGTCTCACAACTTGTCGAAGTTGTTATTCAATTATCAACTTTGAATCTTACTGTACCATCAATTCTTACCTTGATTTCAATGCTGTCAATGTTTTCATAAACATCATAGCGTCTCTCTACTTCGGGACTTTCTGTCATCTAATGGTTTTTATACGTAAAATGTGATTCTAACGCTTTGATCTCTTGCGCGCTATTCTGCATTAGTAACTCAATTTGTTTTAAAATACATGATTAAGTAATTTTGTATTTTCGAGCGCTAATAAATAAATTAATCAAAAAAAAAAAAAAAAGATTCTTTGTCGCAGAAGCGAAAGATAAACTTGTGAATTGCTGATAGATTATCGCAAATATTTCAACTCAAGAGTCGACCTACTTGAAATCAGTTTTGAATTTAATCCGCTTCAAGTTGGCAATCACAAATCCAGCTGACACGGAAGAGAAGCCATTTGGAAACTCAACCCCAAAAAAACAATTTTACAACTTTAGAAAAAGAAGAAGAAATTTTATGAAAAAAAAAAGAAATAAACTTTACTTGTTTTCAATACTCAGCAAAAATCATCGACTTAAGAGTTATTGATATATCATCTTGGATTTTCTCGCTCAACTGAGAATTCAAAATTCCCTTATCAGAGATATTAAGTAGTAGTAGTAGTAGTAGTAGTAGTTTGGTTGCTTTGTTGGATTTTACGGCATGTCAACCCTTGTTGGATTTTTTTATACCAAATACGATTTTCTTGCTTAACTTAGAATTCAAAATTCCCTTATCAGAGATATTAAGTAGTATTAGTAGTATTAGTAGTAGTAGTAGTAGTAGTAGTAGAGTAGTAGTAGTAGTAGTAGTAGTAGTTTGGTTAGTTGGATTTTACGGCGTGTCAACCCTTGTTGGGTTATTTTATACCGAAGACGTTCCGTTTTATTGATGGGTACTCAATTTTTCTCTTTTCAAACTCAACTTTTTAGACTCGTTTTTCTATTTAACTCATAGATGGGACCCTAACAGGTACTACCACTCCGGGTCAGAGTGGACCCGGAAGTAATGGCGATGAAGTGGCAATAAGTGTGTAATATATTTTCGGTTAGAGTTTTCCGGTAATTGGAGGGGGGCATGCCTGTGATTTTAAGAGTTGAAAAATGGATCTGGTATCAGATAGATGGTGATACTTATTTACTAAGCTTAGCTTAGATGTAGCTCAAGGCCGGATTATGGGTCGCCCCGTGAGAATCAAACTCACTAACAATGGTCTGCAAATCTAGCTTGTTAACCGTTACACTACAAGAGGTGTCTTCTTTTTTACTAAGCTTAGCTTAGATGTGATACAAGACCAGAACTATGGGGCACCCAGTGAGAATCGAACTCACTAACAATGGCCTGCGAATCTAGCTTCTTAACCATTACACTACAAGAGGTGTCTTCTTTTTTTACTAAGCTTAGCTTAGATGTGATACAAGCCCAGAATTATATGTCTACCACCAGAGAGAATCGAACTCGCTGACAATGGTCTGCTAGGTGCCCTCTTTTTTTACTAAGCTTAGCTTAGATATGGTACAAGCCCAGAACTATGGGGCTCCCGGTGAGAATCCAACTCACAAACAATGGTCTGCGAATCTAGCTTGCTAATCATTACACTACAAGAGGTGCCCTCTTTTTTACTAAGCTTAGCTTAGATATGGTACAAGCCCAGAACTATGGGGCACCCAGTGAGAATCGAACTCACTAACAATGGTCTGCGAATCTAGCTTGTTAACCATTACACCAAATGAGGTAAATGGTTATATGACGGTCATTCAATAATTATGGTGACTTTTGTCTCAGTAGTTCGCAATTGGAAGCACTATTTACTAAGGAGGTCAATAGGGGAGGGTCCTTTAACGTCCCAAAATACTGCTAGCATGACATTCTTTACTGTCTGCTGCACCCGGAATTTTTGCTTTACCGGAGTGTTAGTGTTTTTTCTACTCAAATGACTGTATTTTCAACTCGGTGTCGGAATGATAAAGCCATAATAAGCCCATTTGCAAATATTGTTGAAACTAAAATATGCTTCTCCGCACACATCACACATTCTTCTGTAGGTTTCACATCGTTTTCATTTCTCAGCCACCAAAGATTTGATGACAGAACTCTGTTTAATTAAGGGGCATTCTGTTTGATTTGTCACGATTTTAAAATGCACCAAAAGAAATGTTTTTTGTGAGATAATATACATCATGCTATAAACCAATTCCCAGCAATGTAGTGTTTATATTACAATTAAGGGAAAAATACTGATAAAATCTCTTTCTCGTTTCAAAAAAATTACCCAAGCGTATATATATATATATATATATATATAATATATATATATATATATATATATATACATATATATATAATAAAATTAAACCTAATGAGTCAGATATACCTACTAATAGTTTCGCTTAGTAGCTCATCAGGGCAAGAATATGACTTAGATTCTTGCCCTGATGAGCTACTAAGCGAAACTATTAGTAGGTATATCTGACTCATTAGGTTTAACTTCATTATTTGCTCTACTTAGGTATTGAGAACTTTTTACATTTTAGCTTTAGATAATCCTAGTGGTGTGTATATATATATATATGTATATATGGTGATTGCCCCTTCTTCGCAAAAGAAGGTCATTTCTACAAGTAGTTCGGTTGTGAGCACGCAGATGGCTCACTGTTCCAAATTTGTTTTTATGTTCCTTGTCACTCATGAAACCTTCTCGGCTTCCTTTCGCATGCGACCGTACGTGATTGAGAACCCCAGTTCGACAGGCGGGCCTTGCCACACAGGTCACGTATATGGTCAGACTTAAATGTAAGAAATGTGTCCATGCCGGCCGTCAAGTGCCGCTTACGTATTCAGGATGGGGTGTCCGAGCTGCCTTACCTCAAATCCTTACAGCTACCATCGGTCTGCCTTTCCAAAAGAAAGCGTACCCGGCCCCCACTTCCGTCATCATCGCTGAAACGGACTTCTGCAAGGGTCACGATGTCTATTACATATTGAGAGTTCTTTGCCACGATACCAATTCGTCGTTCGGGGTTTCTCGATCGCTCAAGATCGAGAGGGGTCCGAACATTCCAGGTGGCTATTATTAGCCTAGGTTTGTTGTTGTAATATTTCCTTGTTTCCACCCTGCTAATGTGAACAGCCGCAGGTTGCTGGCCAGCTTGATAAGGGAACAGGCATTTGTTTAGGTCACCTTTACTATACTCTTCCTAGATGTCTGAGTGGGCAGTACTACCCAAGGGGCTGCTCAGTCACTCAAAACCTCGCCACGTTTAGATTTAAAGTTGTGTGCTTCCAGCTCATCAAGCCTGCACACGTCACCGTTCCTCCATCACCGTAGGACTTGTAGAAATATCTGCACATGTTGACATGTTGTGCGACACGCACCGCATGTTCTCCTTCCCCAAAGTCTAGTATCAGTGACAAGCCGAGGCAAGATGAATGAAAGACTTTGGGGAACGCAGGTAGATGATCTGACGAGATCTACGGGTCCACCACACCGAAGACAAAAAAAATTTTCAAGTTTTTTCCCCTAAGTTTTAACTTAGTATAAGTCCACTGGTACCATTTTCCATTAAGTAGGTGACATTGATACAATTTCATAATTTCATTTTATAATAGCATGTTAAAGGTAATGACTTTCGAAATTCAAGAGTAATATAAAATTATCTTATCTAAGAGCTTCCATTCTCTTTCTCATACAGCTTCTACATATAGTCAGTGTATCTTGTTGAATTACTTTTTTTGCTATTGACTGGACGTGACAGAGGGGAATAGGGTTCGATTACAATTTGGGGTGGTCATTGCTTATTTAAAAGAAAAACACGAAATATTTTTAAAGTAACAAGAATAAAACATTAATTAAAGACAAAATATGACCTGTTAAAGACAATAACTTTCAAAATTCAAGAGTAATATAAGATTATCTTATCTAAGAGCATTCATTCTCTTTCGCTTACAACTTCTACATTATAGTCAGTGTATTTTGTTGAATGATTTTCTTTTGGCCAAGTATTAATCGGTTATTTTCAGTTGGTCCGACCCTCTTGGTCTTTAGTATTTTTCCCCAGATGAGGTTTGGTAGTATATTTTTACTGTTTGACTATCTTACCGTAAGGGTTTACCAATAAGTTTAGTATATATATATATATATATATATATATATATATATATAATTCATATCATAAATATTTATTACATATCCTAGCTAGAAGTAGTTGTTAAGTCTAGCCACACTGATGAGATCTACACGCCGAAACACATACACACACACACACACACACACACACACACACACACATATATATATATATATAATATATATATATATAAATATATATATATATATCCTACATTATAGTCAGTGTATTTTGTTGAATGATTTTCTTTTGGCCAAGTGTTATAGTATTAATCGGGTATTTTCAGTTGGTTCGACCCACTTTGTCTTTTCTTTTTTTTTTTTTTTTTCATTATTTTCCCCCAGATGAGGTTTGGTAGTATATTTTTACTGTTCGACTATCTTACCGTAAGGGTTTACCAATAAGTTTAATATATATATATATATATATATATATATATATGTGTGTGTGTGTGTGTGTGTGTGTGTGTGTGTGAAGAAAAGGAAGTGAATCCGACGGTATGTAGTATATTAAGAAAAAATGAAAAAGCACAGGTTTAAATGAGTTAAGTGGTGAGTTTATTGGCCGACGCTGCAGTGTTTCGATCTATTA
>CM042153.1:1059923-1067423 GCA_023376005.1 Doryteuthis pealeii | reverse complement strand
CACACACACACACACACAAACACACACATACACAGACACAAGTATATATTATGTTGTGTTGTTGTTGTTATATATACTAGCAAATATATGCACCCTCCGGGTGCAAGTATTTAGGTTTTAATGTAATGAAATATCGTATTAAATTAGAAAGTCTAATAAGAAGGCAGATAAAAAGATATGTAACAGAGTGGGGGTATAATAGAAAAATAGAAATGAAACTTACTCTTCCATCACTCCCGTCTTTCATTGCTGAATTTTACGTATTTAACAATTTAGTTAAATTAGGAAATAAAGAATAAAATTACAGTTATTTTTTCTTGTTAATGGATTTCATTTAAGATTCATTGAAGAGATTTTTGCTTATATTCATTAAAATAAAACCAAAGAATTAGAAATCAATAATACTAAGCACACATTTAATAAAATCACATTTTTAATATCAATATGCAAATTAGCCTTCCCATTCACACTGTAAACCGCTATTTTGTTGTATTTATAAATACAATTGCATGTTATTCGTATGTAGATATGGACAACAGTGGCTTCGGCCTCTGGACCATTGATATAATTAACAGCGTCGATCCCAGGGGCCATCCCCCCAGGCAACACCTGCCCCTTGATTTAAAGGGGCAGGCTGGGTTTTATTGCCCAGTGCCTGAGGCGCCCCCCTTGAGGGGGAATGCGACGGGATCGACGCAATTTTTCACCTGCCACTCCATGAGCTTCGGTTTGTGGGTGGTCCCACGTTAATAGGGACTTTGTGCCTGACCCGTACAAGTGGGGTACGCGGTAAATACAGTATGTAGATATGGACAACACTAATAAAAAGGTGAAGCAATTTTATTAATAATTCAGGTTTAAATAAAATCATGGAGAATGTGATGTAAATAACTATGTTAATTGTGACTCGATTAGTAATATAGTTTCGGTTACAGACATAAAAACACACAATCTCCATTATAATAAGATTAGAGGTTGGTAGTCTCCAGCTATGGCCAACTTCAAAAGCCAATATTGCAATATATTTTTTTTATGTTCGAAGCCCGCGCTTTTCATACATTTATGATGTTCTAAGCTAAAGTTGTAATGACCCGATACGTATGTCCGGACGCATGTAGATAAAGATGATAGATAAGAATCGACCAAGATAAATTTAATAATGATAAATAAACCGAAATACACAATGAAAGAAACAGAGTTTTTTTTTCAGTTTGTTTCTCTCTTTACATATATATTTTTTTCTTTTTACTTTTTTTTTCTTTTTTTTTTTTTTTCTCTTTCCAAATATTTTCGCTTTTTTTTTTTCTATCTATATCATTTTTTATTCTTCTATTTTTTTTCTCTTTTTTGCGTTGCTGATAAAAGCACTATACGTCTAACAAGATGGCGACATTGAATATTAATTAGACGTGGCGCGTGTGCCCCAGAGCATGCCGGGAAGGCAGTGCCAGTAACAACAACAACAACAACAACACTATAATGTCGGCGAAATGTAGATAGGGCGTCAACATTTGGCAAAGTGAGATTATTTTATAAATGAGCATAATGTCAAAAAATGTCCTTGCGTCTTCCACTGCACGCCCTCTTACCGCAGAGGAAAAAATGATAAGGAGAGAAGTAGAACGTAAATAAACGTACACACAAGAAGGGATATCAAATTATATATATATATAATATATATATATATATATATATATATATAATATATATATATGAAGTTCGCAAGTTTGTGTGTGCGCGTGTAAGTTGTGAGTGACAGTATATATTAGTTGTTTTGATTTTCTTCTCTTCTTCTTCTTCTTCTTCTTCTTCTTCTTCTTCTTCTTCATATTTTTCTTGTTGTTGTTCCACTTTTCTTCTTCTTGTTCTTCATCTCTTCTTTCCTTCGTTTTGCTAGTCTTTTCTTCTTCTTCTTCTTCTTCTTCTTCTTCTTCTTCTTCTTCTTCTTCTTCTTTCTTCTCTCTTTCTTCTTTTTTTCTTCTTATCTTTTTTTCTTCTTCTTCTTCTTTTCTTCTTCTTCTTCTTTTCTTCTTCTTCTTCATCTCCTCTTTTTTTCGTTTTGCTAGTCTTTTCCTATTCTTCTTCTTCTTCTTCTTCTTCTTCTTCTTCTTCTTCTTCTTCTAGTCCCTCTTTTCTTCTTATCTTTTTTCTTCTTCATGTTCGTCTTTTCTTCTTCATCTTCTTCTTCTTCTTTTCTTCTTCTTCTCATCATCATCATCATCATCATCTTCTTCTTCTTCTTCTTCTTCTTCTTCTTCTTCTTCTCATCATCTTCTCTTCTTTTCTTCTTCTCTTTTTTCAACTTGTTCTTCTTATTTTCTTTCTTTCTTTTCTTCTTCTTCTTCTTCTTCTTTCTTCTTCTTCTTCTTCTTCTTCTTCTTCTCTTTTCTCTCTTTCTTCTTTCTTTTTCTTCTTTGTTCCTCTTTTCTTCTTCTTCATCTTATTTCTGTCTTCTTATTATCATCTTTTTTCTTCTTGTTCCTCTTTTCTTCTTCTTCTTCTTCTTCTTCTTCTTCTTCTTCTTCTTCTTCTTCTTCTTCTTCTATTTCACAATATCTACACTTTAATCTAACGTATCAATTACATTATGGATTTCCTTAAGACATGGGCACATCTTAAAAATCTTTTTTTAGTTACCTTGCATGTTATTTACCTGTGAGATCTGTGCGAGATTTGGTCAGGTTGTTCTCGTGATCTGAGCAATGTCAGTTAAATCTTATCAATTCCTAAATAAAAATTCATCGTTGTTGTTGCCCTTATTATATATATTAGTACAGTGTATCTGGATTTCGTTGTAGTAATTACGCGAAGTGATACTCACGTTCGAGCAAATATAATTGAAATGATCTCAAAATACATAAGTTTTGAGTAGCATTACAATTGTTACAGTTCAATGGATGTCCTTGTTGATTATAATGTGGCTAACGGACAATTATTTACGCTTGAAAAAAAAAAAACACACACACACACACACACACACGTTCGCACACATACGAAAACACACACAAGCACGAACACACACGCACTAACATAAATATATTCATATAATATCTTATCGTATCTAATAATAGTAATATCTAAATATTTTATTTTTATTTTCATTAATAATAATACCTAATAATATATTATCGTATCTAATACTTTAATCTCAATTCTAATTTCCGTGAATATATATATATATATATATATATATATATATATATATATAATTCTATCCGAATCTAGTATGTTTATCTAAATTTTGATTTCCGTGAATATCTATGTGTGTGTGTGTCTGTCTGTCTGTCTGTGTGTGCGTGTGCGTGCGTGTGCGTGTGTGTGTGTGTTTATCCGTGTATGAATGTCAGTATATAAGTATATGAGTTTGCTGTATGTTCTAACTAGTATAGATTCATATATATATATATATATATATATATATATATATATATATAACTAACTCCTCCGCACGAGCAGGATACGACACATGGTCAATTTCTTAAGCGGAGTTCAACAGGTTTGAATTCGGAGTTTTCCTTACTCCTAGACTGGTTACCTAGCCATGGTTAAAGAACCCAGTCTGCCCTGATATTTATCCATAGCTGGGTGGGGGGAGAGTAGGATTCATACCTTTCCCAAGGGTATTAGTGCTAAGTGAAATGCAATTACCACATCCAGGATTTGAACTCGGGGCGACGAATCCATTCCCCATGACTTTAACCATTATACCACGCACTTCCTACACACACACACACACACACACACACACACACACACATATATATATATATATATATATATATATATATTATATATGCGTGTGTGTGTGATTGTGTGTGCGAGTGTAAGAATTGTCCAATATATATATATATATATATGTGTGTGTGTGTGTGTGTGGTGTGTGTGTATTAGGGTGCTCGGAAGGTACTTACGTTTTACTAGAAATTATATGAAAGCATATGTAAATTATAATTATTCAAGCACGTGCTTAATTTGCATATACATGACCATAAAAAAAACACACACGCCCTCACGTACACACGAACACAAACACAAACACACACACTCACATATGCACAAACATATATGTATATATATATACATATTTATATATATATATATATATGTGTGTGTGTGTGCGTGTGTGTGCGTTGTATGTGTGTGGGTCTATGTCCGTTTGTATATGTGTCTATATATGTACGTATGCACGCACGTTCTCGTGATTGTATGTGGGGTTCGCGCGGATGACGCTCGGCACGTGCGTATTTAATGGAAGCGTTCGTTCCGGCGAGTGCCCGGCTCGTTCCTCAAATGTACAACCGAAGCAAATAAGTAATAAATGAAAAATTGATTTATAAAAACGTCAGAAAAAGAGAAGTAAAAAAAAAAAGAGAAAAAAGAAAAAAGAAAAAAGAAAAAAAATGAGCAACAAAACTATTACTTTTGATATTTCATCGAGATATCAGGGGATGGAAAGGAAAGAAGTTGATAAGAGAGGATTTTTTCTGAAAGATTACGCCTTCTTGGTTCTCGGCTTGTGAAAGGAACTTGAATGGACTAGAGTAGGGTCGGCAGTTGGCGAGGGGGCAACCTGAGAAAATTAGGGCCTCATGCCTAAGTGGGGGACTGATAAAGAATATAGAGGATATGAATCATTTACACACACACACAAAGACACACACACACACACACACACACACACGCATATATATATATATATTATATATATATATATAATATATATATATTCTGCTCCTTCTTTTTCTTCTTTCATTTCTCTGCTTTTCTTCTTCTTCCTCTTCTTCTTTTTCTTATTCTTCTTCTAAAAACTTTTTCAATAAATATATATATATATATATATATGACTGAATAATATATATATGACTGAATAATATACAAATAAAAAAACTAAAAAATCCATGCTAAAGCTTTTGTATCAGCCAGTCAGCGAGGGAGTCTATCCCCTTTTCAATAGCGCTAGACCAAGGAGATTGTTTTAACATCTGAGGTGGAGCGCCACACCTACCATGAGCTCCTTACTTTACCGCACAGATCCCTGTGCTATGATACGTTGAGTTGGCTAGGGCCGGTATCGAACTAGGAACCTTGTGGTTTCTAACCGAACGCTCTACCGACTGAGCTAACCCGGCTCCATTATATATATATATATAAACTTAGTTATTTCAAAAGTTTTAGTATACTTTTTTTAGGTTTTTATTTGTATATTATTCAGACACCAAAGTACTTCCCTTTGCATTCTTCAATCTTCCATAATCTTTTAATCTAAACAGTGTATTCCATCGTAAAGAAACGATTCCGATGTGATTTGGTAAATTTTTTGACGAAATGGTCGAATCAGTCGCTCTAGCAATTCCAAATATCAACAAATGTATACATTACCGTGATATATATATATATATATTATATATATAATATATATAATATATTTTTTTCCGTAGTTAGGGTCTTTCCATGTTTTTAACCAAGCTGATGCAGGTAGACCATAAGGAGAGCTCAATGTACCTATACCATGAGTAAAAGGACAGAGCAAGATATTTAGTAAATGAAGAAAAACTCTAAACTTGCTTCATTACATAATTTATCGTATTAATACGGCATTCAGGTAATCACAAGAACATGACTCAGAAGAGTCATGATACCTGAAGATGCCGACGGTTGAAATAAATTATTGTAATGAAGCAAGTTTAGAGTTTTCTTCATTTACTAATATATATATATATATATATATATATATATATATATATATATATATATATATATATATATATACGGTAATGGTAAGTTGGGATGATTCTATTTGGGATCATCTATATCCTCCATATATCCATAATGCATGCCCATGCAGATGCATACCTATTTGTTTACACAAGGATTAATGTAAGATAAATTATATATATATATATAATATAATATATATATATATATATATATATATATATATATATATATAAACTAAAAAGATTTTCATCTCCTGTCACATATAAAAACATCCATCATTTTCTTCACCCCAAGAGACATCCTGATGAAGGTTCAATGTAACCGAAATGTTTTAAACATCGATTATTAAATTCATCCCAATTTCGGAATACTTGTTTTTTCAAATTTTCTTTATATTGTCGGATTTAATTTCCATATTTACTCCCATATATATATTATATATATATATATATATATATATATAATATATATATATAATGTGTTATTTTTGTTCAAGAAACAAGATCTGGTGACAGTCAATGTTAATATACATTTACTTTTGGCATAGATTGTTTTATTTTCTAGTTCCTCCGATATTGATATACCAATATATATATATATATATATATATATATATATATATATATATATATAGATAGATAGATATAGATAGATATGTGTGTGTGTGTGTATGTGTTTGTATATATATACATATATATATATATATATATATATATATATATATACAAACACATACGCACACACACACATATCTATCTATCTATCTATTTATCTATATACACTCGTGAACAAAATAAATGGGCCAAGCAAGTATTATACATTTTATTGTACAAAAAGGTAAATTAAACAAAATACAATTGAACAAAAAACAAAAACGAGTCTTATATACACAGAACAAGACATTTACTTTAATAAATGCTTAGTATGGAATCGCTTTCCCCTTTGGTTTCTTTAAAAGATTAATCCTTATAATACACACAAACTGCTCTTTATTTATGTATAGATTGTACAAGTTCAAATATTCAGGACATTCAATTAAGATTTAGCTCCCTACATGTGTATTAGTGGTTCTTACAACTGTGACCTATATATACATATATATATATATATATATTCCCACGCGCACACGCATGACATCACATACATACGCACAAACAAAAATACGCACACACGCGCGTGGACACAATCATATCATCACAGCCTTCACGCATTTCCATGCAAACGCGCATGACATCATACACATACGCACAAACAAAAATACGCACACGTAGAAGAAGAAAAAACATTCCGCATCACGTAAACACGCAAACACGAGAATACAGTTTAAAAAAACGCACACATTTGACCATTTACACAATTTCTGTCATTTTTAAAGGAACTTTTCGTATTACCCGATGAATGCTCTAAGCAAGAAACCGCTGGTTGTAATACCGTTCCCGTAATTAAATAAATAAAAGCAAAAACTTTTATTTGTTTTGATTTCTCATTGAACTATATATATATATATATATATATATATATATATATTATACCAACTCATCCGCAAAATCAAGATGTGACACAAGGTCAATTTCTCAAGCAGAGTTTAACAGGTTTGAATTCAGAGTTTTCCTTCTCCTAGACTGGTTGCCAAACCATTCACAAAAAATCCTTGCTTTTACACCATTTGGCATAGAAATTGGTTAGAAAATTTATATATATATATTCATTTGCCAATAATGTCCTAGGGGAATGGCATGTCTCCTAAATGTTTTGTCCTACCTCCAAATATTTTTTTCAAAA
>CM042153.1:1044923-1054923 GCA_023376005.1 Doryteuthis pealeii | reverse complement strand
AAAGAAGGAAGAAAAAGAGAAGAAGCAAGAAAAAAAGAGAAAAGAAAGAAAGAAAGAAAGAAAGTAAAGAAAGAAAGAAAGAAACCACTGGAAATAAAGAAAGAAACAAACAAACAAACAATTAAAGGAGGCGGTTGGAAAAAAGGAACAAAAAGAGCAGAAGCAAGAGAAAAGAGAGAAAAGAAAGAAAGAAAGAAAGAAAGAAAGAAAGAAAGAAAGAGAGAAAAGAAAGAAAGAAAGAAAGAAAGAAAAAAAGAAAAGAAAAAGAAAGGAAACCCCTGTAAATAAATGAATAAAAAACACAGTTGAGAAAAGAAGGAACAAAAAGAGAAGAAGCAAGAAAAAGAGAGAAAAGAAAGAAAGAGAGAGAGAGAGAGAGAGAGAGAGAGAGGAAAGAAAGAATGAAAGAAAAAATGATGAAAGAAAGAAAGAAAGAAAAAGAAACCACTGGAAATAAAGAAAGAAACAAACAAACAATTAAAAGGCGGTTGGAAAAAAGGAACAAAAAGAGCAGAAGCAAGAGAGAAAGAGAGAAAGAAAGAAAGAAAGAAAGAAAGAAAGAAAGAAAGAGAGAAAAGAAAGAAAGAGAGAGAGAGAGGAAAGAAAGAAAGAGGAAAGAAAGAAGAAGAAAGAAAGAAAGAAAGAAAGAAAACGCTAAAAACGAAAAAAAAAAAAAAGAAGGAAAGAGTCGGCAATAAGAGGCAACTTAAAGGGTCACATCCCCAAACTTTAAGCGAACCAGTCATGCGCAAAACTTTAGCGCCGAAAGAGGCCCTAATTCTATAATCGACCTTTCCTTGTGCCCACATGCCATACCCCCACATCCTCAGCTATTACCGTGGGCACCACCCTTTCGCCTTCACCACTCCTAGTAATTTCTGCGCTAATTTTATAAATATGACGTTAACTGGTGGCACAAAGAACGTTCAATGAGTGAAGGTAGATGCGAAACGCAATGTGCCATGTTTTAAGGACAAGTGAGAGTCTTTTAAGTGATCATCGGAAGCTCGCAGAAAAGCACACAACTGAGATATTCTAGATTTTAAAAGAAACAAAATGACATAAAGTAATTAAAGTTATAAATGACGTTGAAAAAGTGTTTTCTTTTTCTTTTCTGAAGCCTCCGATTTTCTGTTTAAAAAGAAAAAAGAAAAGAAAAAAAGATTTTATTCATCTTAACGTCAACCCTAACTGTACTAGAATGACCCTTAACGTTAAGGTCTTTTTTGAGTAAACAAATATCACGAAAGAAAGATAGACGTACTGGTTGAGTGATTGATTGAGGAATTGATTTTTAACGGGATGTCAATTCATCTAGGGTTATTTTATGCCTAGAGAATATGAAAGAATCGGCTACATTTTTACATTTTCTACGAAGATATTTTTAAATAGAATAATGTGGAATATATCAAACACCACAATAAACTATTCCTAATCAAACCCATTTTGGGAGGCTGGAGACCAACTTTAAGGAAGTCTAGAAAGGAACAAGTCGTTATGTTTCCCGATTACACATTGGTCATACAAGACTAACGCACTCCTGTATACTCAAACAACAACAACAACCACAATGTGAAACATGTCAAACACCTTTGACAGTTGAACACTTGTTCATGGAATGTAGGATTTTTGCTCACATCAGAAACCGTTATTTTAAAGTAAACAATATGAAAGATCTGTTTGAAAATGTCAACATGGAGGATATTCTCTCTTTTTGAGGGAAATAAAATTATACCATAAAATATAGAGATGAAACAAATCAATACCTTACAATATAATCCCCAATAATGTTAACACATTGTTAAAACCAATTAATAAAAAGTATAAATATAAATACTACACGATATGTATCACTTCCTAACCGTTGGGTCTGACATAACCCCAGATGCGTTGATATGCCGTTAAAATCAATAAACAAACAAACGAACGAATGATGAGACCTCAACAGGTACTACAACTGTGAGTAAGAGTGTTACTGGGAGTAATGGCAATGAAGGGGTACTCAACGTTCCCCAGAGCTCCAGAACGGGAGCCTCACCACCAGATAAAGATTTGTATAATACTAAGTAAAAGTTAAAAAAGTAAATTCAACGGGGCGGCCTAAAGTCGGTAACAGCCAGTCAGCGAGGGAGTCTATCCCCTTTTCAATAGCGCTAGACCAAGGAGAATGTTTTAGCATCTGAGGTGGAGCGCCACACCTACCATCAGCTCCTTACTTTACCGCACAGATCCCTGTGCTACTCATACCCTGAGTTGGCGGGGACCGATATCGAACTAGGAACCTTGTGGTTTCTAGCCGAACACTCTACCGACTGAGCTAACCCGGCCCCTTTAGAAAGAAAGAAAGAATATTTCACTCACCTTTCTTGGTTTCTTTGTTTAATGGCATATCAACTTTCGTGGCTTATTTAATGCCAAAGCTATCCTTGTTGAACAACAGTAGTGGTACTATTTAATCCATAATGGAGAGGGCAGTGTGTTTATGTATTTCCCAAGTCCGAAACTGAACGTAGTAGCATGACCGGACTTGAACTCGCTTACTACGATATCGCAGTTCAGCACGATAACCAATACGCCATGGAGACTCCCCCAATTCAACTCATGAAATTAATCATAAATTTTTGAACGATTTCCTCAAAATCGAATCAGTCCTATCAGCGAGGTTTAGCATAATCTGACTAGATCCCCTAGAAAAAGTTAATACCCCCTTTCCCAAAAGGTGATGTCCTGGATGTAACATTTAGCTTTATATATATTTACCAACCAGGATGTGACACAAGGTCAATTTCTTAAGCGGGTTCAACAGGTTTGAATTCAGAGTTTTTTTCTCCGAAACCGGTTGCCTAACCAAGGTTAAAAAGCCCAGTCTGCTCTACTATTTATCCATAGCTGGAGGTAGAGTAGGATTTATACCTTCCCAAAGGTAATAGCGCTAGGTGAAATATAATTACCACATCCAGGATTTGAACCCGGGGCGACGAGTCTATTTCCTATGACTTTAACCATTACATAACGCGCTTCCACATTTAGCTTTATAATAATTAAATGTAGTTTTAGCTTCAGTAGCTAGAACTACGTCTTATAATGAGTTAGGAGGCCTCAGAACGTAAGTCTATATAACAAAATCCAACAAAGAGGTACATAACAAAATACAGACTTTATTGTCTAAGCATATCTAACATAAATACAGAACAGCTAGGACGCAGATCATAAGGAAAGAGTTTTTGTAGACTTGAAGCTACTAAATGGAGAAGAGAAGTAGGCACTTGTAGAAAGGGGTTACGTACATACACGGGTATAAGCCATATTTGGCGGGAAAGCCCTTCCAAGCCTGAATGGACAGAGACTCAAATTGTCTAGTGAATCTTTCTGGAGTTTTTTTCCTGGGCTATTTTAATAACCAGTTATTAATGCCCTCTAGTGGCAAACCATATCCCAACAAAGGAAGACAATCGCTACAGCTGTATCTAATTGTAAGACTCCAGTTCTAGAGATCTTAGGCGTATAGAGTAACTCTCTATTGTCACTACACCCGATTCCACCCTGACCCGGAGTGGTAGTACCTGTTAGGTTCCCATCCTGGATCAGTTGGATCTGTTTAAAAATAATTCATATTCAACAGGTCCATGTGCAAAAAATACCTCCTAAGAAAAAAGAAAGTCAAAAATGTAAATATGAACGTATAATGAACACGATTCCCTAACTTTAAGCATGAAATCACCCTAGAGGAGTTGACGTATCGTTAAAACCAATCAATCAGAAATTGAAGGGATCTTAGATTGACTATTTAGATGTCCCAGTTTCGCTATAAGTATTTTATCGAGTTTCGTACAAATGACATTTAGATATTCAAGAATGAAGCATGGAAGCGATAACGTTAACTGATTCAATCGAACATAATGAAAAGATGTAAAGAAAGAAAGGAAAAAACAAAAAGTGAGAGAGTTAAAACAAGATTCTTAGCCGGCAGAGCGTCCGACTAGGAACCACAAGTTCTTTTTGGTACCAAATAATGTTCAATATATGTGAAATAATAAATTTTTGTCATAGATGCAGAGTCACATTGGGATATTGATATTCCTATGAAAAAATCAAAAAATCATCAATAACTTTAAATTGATTGACTTTTTTTATAGCCTTTTTGGATTCCTTGGGCCAAAAAGCTTTTATAAACAAATTTTTACTCTACGAGTTTGGAAAAGTGTGGCTAGACACATTCTAAGAGTTTGGAAAAGTGTTTTGGGGAACTGAAAAAATCAGAGAAAGAATCGAGACCATACATACTAGGGCATTGTTAAGATTGGTTAGAATACTCAGAATAGTCCTGGAGATATGTAGAAACTGTCTGTCACTCAGCCTCCAGTGAACCACCGTCTTAAGTGTCCGTAAAAAATAAGATAAATAAAAATAATGTACATGTCAAGCGACAAACTAAGGCTCTCCTTATGAGAGAAACGGATTAGGCAGAGAAGATGAATGATTAATTGTTGGACTGTGTCATATCGTGGCAAAATTCTTCAATTTGTCGCAAACCTGTCGATTGCAGAAGCTGATAACGCAAAAGATCTGTCAATGTGTTTTTACATTCGTCAAATTAACAGGCGATTTAAAAAAAAAAGAATCTTTGTTCTCTCCAATTCAAAGTGTTGACGTCTTTTCCCTTCGAAAATCCGTGACAGAAACTAAGCCCTTATTTTGAAACTGGAGAAACAGTTATTTCTTTTTTTTGTTCAAACCGGGCCAATTCGCTCCCTTTTCTTTCTGTCTAAGCAACGGACGGCTTATTTATTTAACATCTTTTCAAATAAATAACTGTGAAAATAAATAAAAATAAAACGGAGGATTTGTTTTCTTTTCTCTTTAATTGGAGAACTTGTTTATTTCTTAAGCATTTTAAACAAAACAAAAAGAACAAAAAAAGAAAAGAAAAACAAACAAAAACAAACTACAATAAAAATCAAAACAAAACAAAGAGAACAAGAAACAACATTGACCTCAACAGTAATCTTATATATATATATACTTACAGGACCTGTGAATATACCACAGTATGATAATTTAATTATCACAACATTTAAATATCTCTGTAGATATTCAAGAATGAATCACGGAAGCGATAACGTTAATCTGATTCATTCGAACATAATGAAAAGATGCAAAGAAGGAAAGGAAGAAAAAAGTGAGAGAGAGAGTTAAATCAAGATTCTCAGTAGGTAGAGAGTCCGACTAGGAACCACAAGGTTCGATATCGGCCCTCGCCAACTCAACGTATGAGTAGTATAAGGATCTGTGCGGTAAAGTAAGAAGCAGAAGGTAAGTGTGGCGGTCCGCCTCAGACGTTAAAACACAGAGAAATGAGTGTTTTTATATGATAAATGCCTTTCTTATGTGTAATGTAATCTTATATATATATATATATATATATATATATATATATACTAGCAAGACCTGTGAATATACCAGAGTATGATAATTTAATTATTACAACATTTGATATCTTTACTTCAGAGCTATTGCCAAATAGTTCAAGCCGAATTAACCAGATTCGAACCTCTCCAATGTAGCACAGAAGATGAGATAAGTATACAACTATTATTTTTACTATCAACACGTCATCACTCATTCAGAGATAAGAGCCATAACGTTACACTAACAGGTACCTCCAATTCGGATCAAAGTGGACCTGGGAGTAATAGTAATGATAGAGTGACTGCACACTTCTCAGAGCTGGAGTCTCACCACCAGGTGCTGTTTAATGCCATATTTTTTTTTTTGTTGGGGGTCTTACCACTTTGCAAGGGATGCAATCGGCATATTCTCCGCCCCATCGACGAGGCATTATAATTGTACTAACAGGACCTGTGGATATTGTTGGATTTTTCTGATATAAGGCATGGGGCAAATGGTCACTTCTACTTATAGACTCGCCTATAAACACGTGACCTGAGAAGGATTTCTATTGTCCAATCACTGGCACTGCTGCTGCTGCTTATGCTGTATTAATAGAGACCATATTCTGAGCTTATGTCATTGATACTTGGATTATACAAGGAATACGTTAACACTGGATTCTTACTGGCTTGCGTACTTATTCATTACATCTGGAACGAAGGATGGCTGCCAGATATTCAACAGGTTATGGAACCAGACGCGCACGGATCTTTTTCAATGGCAATGATGACAGCTTCGAAATTTGGGAAACTAAGTTCAATGGATACCTTCGAATCCTTCAACTGCATGATATAATCAATGCACCATCTGACCACCCGGAGGACCCAGTTTTCGTAGATAAAAATGCTGCAATATACGCAGAATTAATACAATGCTTGGATGATCGAAGTCTCTCACTCGTAATGCGAGAAGCTCGTGATAATGGTAGAAAAGCAATGGAAATATTAAGGACCCACTATTTGTCAAAAGGCAAACCAAGAATTGTGGGATTGTATCGACAACTAAGTTCGTTAAGTAGAAACGATTATGAATCAATTACTGATTACATAATCCAAACTGAGAGCATTGCTAGCTCATTAAGGGATGCCGGGGAGATTGTAAGCGATGGATTGTTGATCGCTATGGTATTGAAGGGCCTGCCTTCAAATTTCAAACCCTTTGCAACAGTAATAACCCAAAGGGATAAGACTATGACGTTTACGGAATTCAAAGTCAGTCTTCGTAGTTATGAGGAGACAGAAAGTATGTACTCTGGGGAACCAAAAAATAGAACTATACAACTAAAGACCCAATTCAAAAAGGGTAAAATCAACCCTCGCTATGAGGACAGATCAACTAGATATACCAACTACCAAAATTATCAGAGAAGCAATTGGAAGGATACCAAGAAGTCGCCAACAAAAACAAATATTATTTGTTATGTTTGTCAGAAAAAGGGCCATATGTCCTATGATTGCAGGAATAGGAAAGACTTTTGTCAAAATGTTAAATATTCCCCCAAAGAAAAAAGACATATTTCTTTTCTGCTGGATATGATTCTTTAGCACATAAAGAACATTTGCTCGTTGATTGCGGGGCCACTCAACATGTCATCAACGATAAAACTAAATTTATCAGTTGGGACCCCAATTTTCAATCTGAGAATCACTTCGTGAATTGGCTGATGGAAGTCAATCCACTGGCTTAGTGCAAGGACGTGGTGACGCGCGTGTATATTTGAAAAATAGTAAAAGTCAAATTTGCGAAAGCATTTTGAAAGGGGTATTGTATATCCCCACTTTTAAACAAAACATCTTTTCAGTAAGGGCAGCTACGGCTTCCGGGGCCCACATGAATTTTGGACACAAAACATCAAAGTTGATCTACCCAAATGGTACTATATTTAATATAGTAAGAATGGGCTGTTTGTATTATCTAAAAAGATATTAATTCCTCCGAGACTGCGAAATATGATATTAATCCGTGCCATAGTCTTGGAACTCTGTAAAATGAGTGATATCAAAAAAACTGCCAATAGTAGTAAATGTAAGGAAAATGAAATTTACCCCCCTCATTAAAAACTAACTGTTGTAATATATGTATTTAAAAAAAAATGGCCGAGACTAAAAACAAAGTGTTAAAGAAAAGAGATACGAAGATATTGTCGCTCGTTTTTGCGACAGCTGGTCAAATTGAACATGTTGGAAAATCCAATTTAAGGTATGTTGTAAATTTATTGACGATTTTTCTGGACTTATGATGTTATATTTCCTAGCCCATGAATCTGATACTCTGCTAGTTACGAAACAATACTAAGCAGATGTAAGCCAATATGGCAAAGTTTGAAGTTTTTTACCGGTTCTAGACCGAATTTAAGTCGTATGCATATTTTTGGGACGACTTGTTTTGCTGTGTGCAAAATAAAAAGAAATTGGATCCTCGTTCTAAGGAGGGTATTTTTATCAAGTATGATAAACAAAGTGGGCGTTCCTGGAATAATATTTTCCAGAGTTACCTGTTTGAACAGGATTATGTGATGCCGAATGGCAGGTTCAAATGACCAAAAAAAGTATATCAGGATACTGTTTTAAATTATCGGACGAAAGCTCGAGCATTTCCTGAAAATCTAAAAGAACAACCAGTGGTCTCTTTGTCAACATGTGAGGCCGAATTTGTTAATATGGCGGTAACAGTCCGCGAAGCCCTTTATTTACAAACATTAGTGTTAAAAACCCTGTAACTATTTATTGTGACAGTCAGTCGAGCATACTACTGGCAAAAACCCCCTCATACACCAGAAAACAAAACATATTGATATAAAATATCAACTTATAAGGAATGAAATTAAAGAGGGGTAAGATTAACATTTCAGATCGGTTCACAGGATCGTTGAACAGGATAAAGCTGAATGATTTTAAAAGAGATATCATGAGGGGCCCAAAATTAAACTTAAGATTTTGCCCTGTCGGTTTGGGCTGTAGAATAATCCGACTGTATTCATGCAGAGGGGTAAGACCCCCCCAAAAATGAATGTCCTGGGCAATGACATTAAACCTGTTCAATAAGTTACTAATTCATTAACTTGTATTAATTAAATGTATTGTACTGTAAAGTACCGTATTCTTTTGAACTAACAAAAACAAAAACAAAAGACAAACAAAAGAAAAAGATTAAAAAAAAAAAAAAAAAAACAAAAAACAAAACAAAAACAAAACAGAAACCCCAAAAAAAGGGGTCAAAAATACTAACTTTGGGCAGTAATGTTAGGAGTAGGAAAAAAGAAAAATAATAATAATTAATATTTTTTTTACAAAGTAAGCTTGGTAGAATATTAGATTAGTAATAGTATTTGTGCTTTTTACTATAAAATTGAAAGTACAAATTTCTTAATGAATTTATTGTAAACATTCTCTGAATGAAATGATTTGTCGATTGTAATCGATTGTAAATTTTCTCAATGGAGAGATATAATATTGTTGAATGGAATAGCCCCATTTATATCAAAAAAGGGGGCGTGTTGGATTTTTCTGATATAAGGCATGGGGCAAATGGTCACTTCTACTTATAGACTCGCCTATAAACACGTGACCTGAGAAGGATTTCTATTGTCCAATCACTGGCACTGCTGCTGCTGCTTATGCTGTATTAATAGAGACCATATTCTGAGCTTATGTCATTGATACTTGGATTATCTCGGACGAAGGACTTACAAGGAATACGTTAACACTGGATTCTTACTGGCTTGCGTACTTATTCATTACATCTGGAACGAAGGATGGCTGCCAGATATTCAACAGATATACCACGGTATGATAATTTAAACATTACAACGTTTGATATGTTTACTTCAGAGCTATTGCTAAATAGTTCAATACGTAAAATTTGTAATAATCTTGATTTAACTCTCCCTAACTCTTTGTTTCTTTCTTTCCTTCTTTTCATCTTTTAATTATGTTCGTTTGAAACAGATTAGCGTTATTGTTTTCGCGTTATCACCCCCTCTCTCTATCTATCTCCTACTCTCTCCCTTTCTTTCTTATTATATTTTTTTCTGTGTAGCATGTCCTATCTTTCTTTATTATAAAAACGGAATGGTTCATTATTTAGCTGAGGTGACGACAATCATAAGAAATAATTCAGCGGACAAACGATAACCAGATAATTAGTACTTACATTTCATCAACGTTTGATGTGTTTACTTTAGAGCTATTGCTAAATAGTTCAATGTGTAAAAATTATAACAATCTTGATTTAACTCTTTCTCTCTGACACTCTTTACTTTTTCTTCCTTCTTTTCATCTTTTCAATATGTTCGATTGAATATTCTAGCCGATTTTAACAATTCTGTTGTTTGGATGTTCTCAATTCTTCCTCTGGTTTACAGTTCCTACAGTCTTTTTTTCCAACCTTTTTCGGACCGTTCCTAATGCATCAACTACATTCTTTTTTCCTTTGTTGATTTTAGAAGCAAGTTCATTCTGATGAAGATTCTAAAACCCACAGAGGTGAAATATTTATTGTATGTAATAATTTTGTGTTCATTTTTCACTTTTCCATTACTTTTCCTCAC
>CM042153.1:1022423-1042423 GCA_023376005.1 Doryteuthis pealeii | reverse complement strand
AGATGTCAACAGTCATAGATAGACATGAACAGACATAGATAGATAGATAGATAGATAGATAGATAGATAGAGAGAGAGAGAGAGAGAGAGAGAGAGAGAGATATGAAAAGACATAGATAGATATGAAAAGATGTAGATAGATATGAACAGAAATTGATAGATAGATTTATAGATAGATAGATAGATAGATAGATAGAAAGATAGATAGATAGATAGATATAAACAGAGATAGATAGATAGATAGATAGATACAGAAAGAGACAGAGGGAGATATGAAAAGACATAGACAGATAGATTTATAGATAGATAGATAGAAAGAAAGAAAGAAAGAAATAAAGATAGATAGATTGATAGATAGATAGATAGATATGAACCGACATAAATAGATAGATAGATAGATAGATATGAAGAGACTGTAATATATAGATAGATATAGATAGATAGATAGATATGAACAGACATAGATAGATAGATGGATAGATAGATAGATATACTGTGATAGATAGATAGATAGATAGATATGAACAGACATAGATAGATAGATCGATAGATAGATATGAAGAGACTGTAATAGATAGATAGATAGATAGATATGAACAGACATAGATAGATAGATCGATAGATAGATATGAAGAGACGATAGATAGATAGATAGATAGATAGATAGATAGATAGATAGATACATAGATAGATAGATATAGATAGATAGATAGATAGATAGATAGATAGATATGAACAGACATAGATAGATAGATCGATAGATAGATATGAAGAGACTGTGATAGATAGATAGATAGATAGATAGATATGAACAGACTGGGATAGATAGATAGATACTTAGATAGATAGATATGAACAGACATAGATAGATAGATAGATAGATAGATATGAACAGACTGTTATAGATAGATAGATAGATAGATAGATAAATAGACTTAAAAGGACATAATGATGATTAGTAGGTTGAAAATGAGGAACAGGCCAAAATGTTAAAAAGAAAGAGAACAGGTGCTAATTGATAAATTGCCTCTTTCGTTGCGCCGCGGAAATCGTCCATGTTGGAAGGAAAAGGATGAAAAGAAGAGATGAGAAGCGGCGCGAAAAAAAAAAAATGGCGGTGTTCAGGGTAGGAGGAGGGGAAGGAGAAGGAATAGGAGTAGGAGGATAGGTTCTAAAGATGAGTAATGGGCATTGAGATTGTGAAGAAGAAGAAGAAGAAGAAGAAGAAGAAGAAAAGAAGAAGAAGAAGAATGTCGTTCCTGTCAATTCAGACTCGCTCTATGAAGTAATGACACATGGACGCACCCACCGTCACAGGCAAGCACGCGTTACCCGTGGCTCGTGCAAATATGTGTTGAAAAGCACGCTCGAGCGCGCATACACCTCTCTCTCTCTCTCTCTCTCTCTCTCTCTCTCTCTCTCTCTCTCTTTCACACACACACTTTATCTCTCTTTTCGAACACATACAACACACACCACACACACACACATCCTCTCTTTCTCTTTCTCTTTCACACACACATTTCTCTCTCTCTCTCTCTCTCTCTCTCTCTCTCTCTCTCTCTCTCTCTCTCTCTCTCTCTCTCTCTCTCTCTCTCTCTCTCTCTCCTCTCTCTCTCTCTCTCTCTCTCTCTCACACACACACACACACACTTTCACACACACACTTTATCTCTCTTTTGAACACATACACAAACACACATTCTCTCTTTTTCTTTCTCTTACACTCACACACATCCTCTCACTCTCTCTCTCTCTTTCTCTCTCTTTCACAAACACACACCAAAATCTCTCTCTCTCTCTCTCTCTCTCTCTCTCTCTCTCTCTCTCTCTCACACACACACACACACAGACTTTATCTCTCTTTTGAACACATACACACACACATTCTCTCTTTCTCTTTCTCTTTCACTCACGCACAAACTTTCTCTCTCTCTCCCTCTCTCTCTCTCTCTCTCTCTCTTTATCTCTCTCTCTCCTTCACACTTACACACACACACACAAATTTAATCTCTAGATCTCTATCTCTTCTGTCTCTCTCACACATTTATCTATTTATCTCTCCCACACATACACACACACACACACACTCTCTCTCTCTCTCTCTCTCTCTCTCTCTCTCTCTTCTCTCTCTCTCTCTTCTCCCCTTTGCTCACACATATTCTCTCCCTCTTTATCCCAATCTTTCTCTTTCAGACACATTTAGACACACTGTCTCTCTTTCACACACACACACACACACACACACACACACATACACAAACTCTCTCACCCCCCTCTCTCTCTCTCTTTCTCTCTCTCTCTCTCTTACACACACACACATTCTCTATCTATCTATCGCACAATCCATCTCACACATGCACATTCTCTCTCTATCTCTCTCTCTATCTCTCTCTCTCTCTCCCTCTTACACACACACACACACACACACCCACACATGCACACACACATTAAATTATAAACATCAGTGTTGTTCCTTAATCTTCCACCCGTTATCATCTTGCTCTGATTACAAATGAGGCCGTCCAAATCGTCCAAGATGAAATATAAATACTGATTATCTGGTGTCGCTTGTCCGCCGAATTATTTCTTTTGAGTGTCGTCACCTCAGCTAAATAATGAACCATTCCGTTTTTATAATAAAGAAAGATAGGACATGTTACACCGAAAAAAATATAATAAGACAGAAAGGGAGAGAGTAGGAGAGAGGGGTGAGAACGTGAAAAGAATAATGCTAATCCGTTTCAATTGATGAGGAAAATGAAAAAGAAAAGGAAAGAAAGAAAAACATAGTGAGAAAAAGTTAAATCAAAATCATTATACTTTTTACATATTGAACAATTTAGCAGTAGCTAATCTGTTTCTAACGAACATAATTTAAAGATGAAAAGAATGAAAGATAGAAACAAAGAATTAGGGAGTGTTAAATCAAGATTATTATACATTTTACATATTGAACTATTTAGCAATAGCTCTGAAGTAAACATATCAAACGTTGTAATGTTTAAATTATCATATCGTGGTATATCCACTGGTCCTGCTAGTACAATTATAGTGCCCCGTCGATGGGGTGGAGAATATGTCAATTGCATCCCTTGCAAAGTGGTAAGACCCACAATAAAAGAAAGTATGGCATTAAATAGCACCTGGTGGTGAGACTCCAGCTCTGAGAAGCGTGCAGTCACTCTATCATTACTATTACTCCCAGGTCAACTTTGATCCGAATTGGAGGTACCTGTTAGTGTAACGTTATGGCTCTTATGTCTGAATGGAGTGATGACGTGTTGATAGTAAAAATAATAGTTGTATACTTATCTCATCTTATGTGCTACATTGGAGAGGTTCGAATCCTGTTGCTGGGCCGATGACACGTTGGCTAATAATTCTTTGAGTTTTGGAGTTTGGAAACCAGCTTGTGGCGTTGAGGACATCTTACCTTGAGCTATTTATAGTTTTTAGTAATATCACAACACTACTTCTTTTTCTCTTGAGATTTTTATTTCCTTCCTGCTGAACGAGAGCCACGTCTCACTCTGTCAACGCAGAGTTCCAAACTCTCCCACTTCACCACGTGACGCATTTGACCAGTAAAAAAATGTCATTTACCATTATGCTGATTCATCCCAATAAAACTTTCCATGCTATCCTACTCTCTCTCTCTCCCTCTCCCTCTCACACACACACACACACACACACACGCACAAAGAACTCTCTCTCTCTCTCTCTCTAGCCTTCTCTCAATATATATGTGTGTGTGTGCGTGAAAGATAAAAAGTTTTGTGTAAAAGGATATATATATATATATATATATATATATATATATATAAAGGTTTTACATATCTATTTATTTGGTGACACAGGAACATTCACGACCATATTGGTTTCATGCAAGGCAATAGTCAGGTGAAGATTTTACAAATATATATATAATATAATATATATATATATATATATATATATACCAGACTTATTTGTTCTTTTTTATTGGTTTGTTTAGTTTATGCTAATTTATTTGGATCACCGTGGGAGGTTTTGTATAATAGTTCAATTGCCCCAAGTCAGGTTTTTGCCCTGATGAGCTACTAAGCGAAACTGTTAGTAGGTATATCTGACTCTTTAGGTCTAACTTTATTATATGTATATATATATTAACCTTCTTTACCAGCATAAAGCAATGGATCTCTCTGGTGATCGTAAAATACATAAACAAATGTATGTAATAGTTTAAACGACGCCCCGTAACAGCAGCTGTCAAATGGCCGAGAATTTAACAAATCAGGCTGAGGAAGAGTCAGTCGGGTTTCGCTTCTGGTCAGAGGTAGTTGTTGTGTCTAGCCACACTGAAGAGACGTGAAACGTCGAAACACGATGTCTGTGGATGACTTTTTTTATATATATATATATATATATATATATATATATATATATATATATATATAAAAGGTTTATTTCTTAAGCGTTCAACAGGTTTGAATTCAGAGTTTTCCACTCCCTAGAATGGTTACATAACCAACGTTAAAGAGTCGACTCTGCTCTATTTACCCATAGCTGTAGGGAGAGTAGTTGGATGCATACCTTTTCCAAGGGTTTTAGCGCTATGTCAAATGCAAACAGCCTCGTCCAGAATTTGTAATTGGGTCGACGAGTCCATTTCCTATTACCCCACGTACCTACAATAATATATATATATATATATATATATATATATATATATATATATATATATATTAGTGTGTGGGTGTAAGTAGATAGGCTTGTTTCATCTCTGAATAATTCCGCCGTGCACCTGTCTCTCGGTTTCCCATATTCACTGAAGACATGCGCAGAAAAAACCACAATTAAAACATTCCACATCCCTAACATCAAAACACGCATTTTTCTTTAGACACATACCTTGCTCGCCATAAACTGAACTCCGAAAGAACACCTACCCGCCCACCCGCTGTTCTCAACAGCCCATGGATAATGGATCTCTGCAGATCGCTGTTCATTCGACAACTCAAAACATGCCCCCCCCACCCCCGTTTGGAGTGTGATGGTTGACGAGCTAGCTTGCAAACCATTTCTCTTGAAGTAAGTTGTTAAGCTTTTATGGGCCATCCTTTGGCATTCAAGCAAGAGCGCTTTGTCCAGTGGAATTGGATCCTTGGTAAAGAGTCCTGAGTATTGGTAATCGTCTGGTATTGTAAGTGTGATATAAAGATAAAAAAAAATGAAACTCCTCTAACCTTGGGCTTGGAAGAAAATGGCACCCGAAATTTAAATTTCTTTTATAAGAGTACAGACCGGAAATGAGGGATTGGTGGGAGTGGGGTGGAGTCATAAATAAACCGAATTTCTTGGCAGTTAGGCGAACGACGTTATTACGAACAGGCTGAATCCCTGAGTTTGGTTGATATTTCACAGTAAGTCCCTCCTCAATGAGTGGAATTGAAATTATGGCCAGTGTTGGGGTTTAAGTAGTGTATCAACCACGCAGTATGGTTGGTGATTGGCTATGTAATAAACTACGTGACAGGCTAGACTATAAATCTAGGTGGAGCCCACCTTATATCAGAAAATAGCGCGTGGTGTAATAGTTAAAGACATGGGAAATGGACTCGTCGCCCCGAGTTCAAATCCTGGACGTGGTAATTGCATTTCACTTAGCTCTAATACCTTTGGAAAAGGTATGAATCCTACTCTCCATCCAGCTATGGATAAATAGTAGGGCAGACTAGGCTCTTTAACCTTGGTTAGGCAACTGCTCTAGGAGAAGGAAAACTCTGAATTCAAACCTGCTAAACTCCGCTTAAGAAATTGACCTTGTGTCACATCCTGCTCGTGCGGAGGGGTTGGTAAATATATATATATGAAAATATTCCAACATAACTTTTACCATTTCGGGCCGACCCAACAACCAGCGCCATTTAACAAACTATATTATGCAAAAAATTAAATCAAATTGATTTGTTTTGTATTATTTGAATTATTCAAACTATTGTCCTCATCTTTATTGTTTCGGCCGATATTCGGTCTTTTGCAGGTATTTCTTGTCGGACTCGGGAAAAGTTTCGAACTCGGGAACCCCTTCTTCAAATTTGGGAACTATCTCTTCGAACTCGGGAACCTTCTTGTCATAATCGGGAGCTTTCACAGAACTTCGAACCGAACACTTTATTCAATATACGTTGGTAGACTGTTCTTATTCCGTTAAACATGACTGGGTACAAGTGTTAATCTGTGTTAATTATTCTATGTTACTGTCGCCTTTGACCAGGACTGAACCTGTGTTGTATATTGTACGAGCGGAAACAAAGAAAAGACGACAAAAATGACAAAGGACTTTTTTCCCGGTAAAAACGAACAAAGAAGTTAAAAAACGTAAATAAATTTGTCCGCTGATAAGTATAACAAAGAAAATGCGTAGGCGGATTATAGAGATAAAAAGGAGGTCAATATCAGAGACAGGGCAGTCAGACAGAAGTCCCGGAACAGAGCACAAGGAGAGACCGTCGCCACGGTCCCTCGCTGCCAGCGGACAGTGAGGTTCGTCCACCCCTTTATATCACCATCGCCAGTCATCCCAACAGTAGTAGTAGTCATCTTCAAACCTTGGGCCTTTCTATTGTCAACGCTCTCCACCCACACCACGGCAGAGATTAAAGAAATAAAATCAAAGTTCTACTATACCCATGTGTTGTGGTTTCTAAGTCCGACTACTGTATACTTCGCTACGTGACCATATATACCCGCAACGTATACAGATACACGATTTAGAGTAGCGAAGAAGGTCGCTATATAACACCTGACGCCTAGAGAGCGCTTGTCCAGTGGAATTGGATCCTTGGTAAAGAGTCCTAGGTATTGGTAATCATCTGGTATTGTAAACTCCGCTTAAAAACTGACATTTATTTGATTTTTGACTGGAAAATTATTTTAATATGTCTCTTATCAAAAAATATAAGATTTCAAACTTTTGCTTATATTTTTTTCTACAAGATGCCTTTATGTACTTTTAGGCGTCGATAAAATCGAGATAAAATTTTTTTAAATAATTTTTAACACTAAAATTAAAATATTCGTTTGATTTTAATAAAATGTTGTAGAACTATGTAAAATTGAGTGTATTAAAAAAAGCATTGTTGTCTGTCGTAAAACAAAAAAATGCCAAAAACGGAAAAATTATTATTTATTTATTTATTTATTTTTTTTTTGCTTGTTGTTAATAATTTTGACACGGTAAACATCAATACAGATAATTAACAAAAGCGCTCGGTGTGTAATGGTCAACTTCATAGAAAATAGTAACCCGAGTTCGAATCCTGGACAAGGCTATTTGTATTTCACATATCACTAATAATCTTGGGAAAGGTAGGAATCAAACTATTCTCTCTGCAGATATGGGTAGAAAGTAGGACTTACTGGACTCTTTAATCTTGGTTTGGCAACGGGTCTGGGAGATCGAAAATTCTACATTCAAAACATTTAAACTCTGACATTATGTCGTATCCTTCTCGTGTGGAGGGATTGGGTAAATATATACAGAGTATAAAACTTTGTAAACTCAAAACTGGTTCTTCAATGTCCAAAGTAAATATCCAGTTTAAAACATTCATAGTCACAAGATGTAGGCAGAACTTCAGACCTAAGATGACCGCTACTCTTCTTGTATTTTAAAGTAATTGGAAGATTTATTTTCTCAAAAATGCAGCGTCAATTTTCCGATATTCCGATAATTTTCCCCACCTGGACAAACCTTCAGAAAAATTGATCAGGGTGGGTAATAATTTTACTTTTTCCTGGATGATTTGACATGGAGTTACCCTGAGGTGAGGCTGAGCAGTCAGAGAGGCCCCTCCAATCAATCGGCTGGTCAAGTCAAGTCAAGTCCTAGCACTAATATGATTGTCCCAACCTAGTGCCACCAAGATTCCATCTTTAAACATCATGCGTTGCCACCGACAGCCAAGAGGTGACCCCACTGGGGGAATTTTACCCCTCTGCCAAGGTGCTCTTGGTGTATTTTTTTTGCACCTGCTGGCAGGATGAGGGTTGTCTTTTGCTTTGTTATAAGCTAGGAATTTTTTAGAAAAAAATCATTCAAGCGATTTAAAAAAAAAAAGTGATATAAAAAAGTAGATACCCACATACTATTATTTTCATATTTCTTAGAATGAAATATAATTAAATACATCCATGTTTAATCAGTGAAACTCAAAACGTTTTTGAAAGAAGAATAACGAAATTTAAATTAAAATGTGAAATATAATGTTTAGTTGGCTTCTTTGTTACTTTTGTTTCAGAGCTCAAAAAAAATTACAATGCTGCATTTTATTTCTAACTCAACAAGCAATTAAAAACTGAATTTAAAATTTTCCGACAATAAACTGTTTATGGCTTATACCACCTAGATAATTCAACAGTATATATATATATATATATATATATATATATATATATATATATATATATATATATATATGAAGAAAGGAAGTGAATCCGACGGTATGTAGTATATTAAGAAAAATGAAAAAACACAGGTTTAAATGGGTTTAGTGGTGAGTTTATTGGCCGACGCTGCACACACACAACCACACACCTAAAAAATGCACAATGTTACCTTTCGATTCACACACTTACACCGTCCCATACCCACGCCATAAAGTAGAATATTTGACGTCAAATTTCAAACCGTCTTCCCTTTTTTCAAACCTCAAAAAAAATTTAAACTGATGAATAACAAGGACTACTACTCGCTTTTCTCGTTATTCTGTGATAAAAACATTCTTATCACGTTCCATATACCAACAAATGCCCTGAAGATGATCTAATTAATAGATCGAAACACTGCAGCGTCGGCCAATAAACTTATCACTTAACCCATTTAAACCTGTATTTTTTTCATTTTTCTTAATATGCTACATATATATGTATATGTGTATATATATATATATATATATATATATATATATATATATATATATTATGGAGGCGCGTGGCATAATGGTTAGACTAGTAGGAAATGGACTCGTCGCCCCGAGTTTAAATCATAGACTAGAAACTGTTTGCATTTCAAATAGCACTAATACCCTTAGGAAAGGTATGAATCCAACTATAATCCCTTCAGCTTAGGACGGACTTGGCTCTTCAACCATGGTAAGACAAACTGGCATGAACTGGAGAATATCAATGGAGATTACGAGACTGTGGATAGAAGAAAGCAACATAACATACGATCTGATTGCGTTCGTACAGCAGAATTCCTCGAAAATCTCCAGACAATAGTGTTGGAGTACCCTCAGATGCCTACCTGGGGTTGCTAAACACTGTAGATAAGCCCTGAATAACAAGGCTAGCCACGGATAGGTTTTATGTATGGCAGCAGGATTCGGCCCCCTGCTACACATGTGGGAAAAGTAAAAAATGGTTGTCGGCGAATTTTTACGACTACACCAGTCCCAATATTTGGCCTCCGAACTCTCCAGATCTTAAGCCCAAGGAATTGGACGCTGTTGAGAAAGACACCAATCGCCCTACCAGTACTACAAAAGCCCAGTTAATCGACAGAATTAATGTAGTTTTTGAGACCCTTCCTAACTGTAACATCAGCTTGCTCCAGGTTCCGGAGCAGGATTGAGGCTGTGATCGACGCTAGTGGCGGTTATTTTGAGGTAAACTTGTTGACAGTAGTGTAATTTCCGTGCCTATTAAATTTCTTTACAATCCATTAAATTTTGTAGTTATCAAGCACTTTTTCTTTTTCCTTCTGAAACTGTCACATTTATCCCGAAAACCCTTTATATATATATATATATATATATATATATATATGTGTGTGTGTGTGTGTGTGTATGTGTGTGTGTATGTGTGTGTGTGTGTGTGTGTCCGTGCGTGTTGCTATTTAGTCCCGTGTCCCTAAGCCAATTATACATGGATGAGGCACCTTATCACAGAGACTCAATGGCATTTTTATACTTCTTATATCGTATTACGGCAAAGTAAATCTTAAAAACTGAAAATCTGGTCGCTGTAGAAAACAACAACAACAACAACAACAATAGTAATAATAATAACTAGCAGGACCTGTTGATATACCACAGGATGATGATATAATTATTACCACGTTTGATATGTTTACTTAAGACCTATTGCTAAATAGTGTATAAATCATAATAATCTCTATTTAACTCTCTTGTTTTCACTCAGACTCCAGTGAAAGACTATCAGCTAATGCTAGCGTGAAAATCTCACACGGAGTGAAATAATAATAATAATAATAATAATAATAATAATAATAATATTTCTCTGAATGTTTGAGATGAGGCTTGATGATTAGTATTATCTGCAATGAGGAAGGCCGGAGGGCATATCGGACGAAACGTTGTACAGCTAACAATGAAGATGAGGACATATGTCTGAATAACGCAGATAATAATAATAATAATAATAATAATAATAATAATAATAATAATAATAGCGAAAATCGATAGGACCCAACAAAATAGTAAATGTAAAACTTTGCGGGAATAGAGATGAGACTGTTAACCATATACTCTGCGAATGTAGCAAACTAGCACAACGAGAATACAAAACTAGACACGACTGGGTTGGGAAGGTGATCCACTGGGAATTATGCAAAAAATTTAATTTTGACCATGCAAAAAAATGGTATATGCATAAACCAGAATCTGTTCTTGAGAACGAAACGCATAACATTCTCTGCGACTTTGAAATAAAAACGGATCACCTTATCCCAGCAAGAAGGCCAGACCTAGTGTTGATAAACAAAAAAGAAAGAACTTGTCAACTGGTGGATTTTGCAGTGCCAGCAGATCACAGGGTGAAGTTTAAAGGAAAATGAAAAAATAGACAAATATCTGGACCTTGCCAGAGAACTGAAAAAGTTATGGAATATGAAAGTCAAAGTGATACCAATTGTACTTGGTGCACTTGGAACGGTCCCAAAAAGGATTGGAAAAGGGTTTGGAAAGTTTGGAAATCAGAGGAAGGATTGAAACTATTCAGAAACACTGCACTGCTGCAATCTGCCAGAATACTCAGAAGAGTCCTGGAGACCTGAGGAGACTTGCTGTCACTCAGACTCCAGTGAAAGATCATCAGCTAATGCTGATGTGAAAACTCAAAAGGAGTAAATAATAATAATAATAATAATAATAATAATAATAATAATAATAATAATAATAATAATAATAATAGACAAATACTTGAACCTAGCCATTGAACAAATAAAAATCTGTGCAACATAAGGGTGACGGTGATGTAAATTGTAGTTGGTGCCCTGGGAATGGTATCCAAACGTTTGCATAAAAGATTGGAGGAATTGGTAATCAGAGAAAGAATCGAGAAAACAGAATCAACAAAAATTATCTGCTAAAACTGGTGTGGAAAATTGGCAAGGAGCAAAATAATAATTAGTATTATTTGCATTATTCGGACTATTGTCCTCATCTTTATTGTTATCTATACAAAGTTTCTGACGATGTGCCCTCTGGCCTTCTTCAGGTATTTATTGTCGAACTCGGGAAGCTTCTTTACGAACTCGGGAACTTTCTTGTTGTAATCAGGAACCTTCCTGACGCAATCGGGAGCCATCACGGAATCTTGAACCTAACCCTTTTTTAATCCACGGGGTATCCTGTTTTCATTCCGCTAACCATAGCTGGGGTACAGGTGTTAAGCTGTGTTAATTATTATTCTATGTTACAGTTGCCCTTGACCAGGATTGCAGCCTAGAGATAACTGTCACTTAGAATTGTCTTAACCCAACGCTTTTATCCTCTACGCTATGTGTCTAATTGGAGGGCAGATCGACCGAAACGTTCTACAGATAACAAATAAGATGAGTGTTACATAATCAGTATAGCTGATGGCCTTGAGAGTGAGTGACAATGCTTGACCTCACTCTGACCTTGCCTTGCGGGAATGGACCGTGAGAATCGGAAGGCAATAGAAAGCCCCCTTTCGGTTTAAGGTGTAAGCAACTCAGTCAGTTAGAGTTAGGAGTTAGAAGCGAAGCTAGCAAGATGTGAGCCTCACTGCGTGATTGTCTGGTCTGGGGGTCTACGAATAAAGTAACATCATCGTAAATCGAAGTCTTGTGGTTATTACTAAAAGCTAACAATGGCACAGGGCTTCTGATAAGCAGTGATCCCCGACAGAAACCAGACCCGGAATCCCAAGAAGACGAGACATTAGAAGATATACCAGACCAAGATAGAAGATAGACGATAGAAGAACCAAAGCCGGCCAGAAGACTAGACGACCAGAGTAAGAAGTAAGGAGGTATATAACATATATAGATATTTAGTGCCGTCAAAGAAAAGGCACTACGTAACATGAGGACAATAGTCCGAATAATCCAGATAATACTAACCTCATCTAAAAAATTCCGAGAAATGAAATAATAAATTTTAAATCCCCATTCTAAGGAATTGGTTAGCTAGACGGGATTGGGATTGATAGCCATGACACTACGGTAGGTGTACAATGTGAGGGTGTCTGTATACACGCCATAGAAGGGTTGATCATTTGGTTTTGCAGCTGCGGGCGTGAATGTCTTAGTTAAACTTGACAAGTGAGTGACTTTCCAGACGGTGTTGCTTTAAGTTAATTACTTCTGTCTTGTCAGCCAGATTTATCATCATCTCCCGGAACAGAACAGACGGTAAACGTATTAAAACAGAACACCGCATCCTCAAAAGACAATAATAAAAAAACAAGACGTATCCAACGCACCAACGCATATGCAAGCTCCCCCATCACGCATCAGGCTCCCCATCCCTCATCCGGCCTCGGGGATGTAGAGGCATTGGTGGGAAGACATGTACGGACATTTATACTGGGTATTACGTACATCGTGACATAAATAAATAAACTAAACAAATCGTGAAATGAATTTAAATGTATTTACAAAAGTAAAAAAGTAAAAAAAAGAGAAAAAAACAAGAAATTGTGAATATGAAGACATTAGTTCAGATCACAACGGAAATGTAATTTTTTTTTGTTCATGATTAAGCAGCTATATATGAAAAAAAGGTGGGGCTTGAATTTCATTCAAGGAACAGGTATGTTAAACAAACAACAAAAAGAAGAAGAAGAAGAAGAAGAAGAAGAAGAAGAAGAAGAAGAAGAAGAACAACAACAACAACAACAACAAATGATGGACGTGATTTTCTTTCGCTTCAGACATACATATATCTATCTATATCTATCTATATATATATATATATATATATATATATATATATATATATATATAGATAGAGAGAGAGAGAGAGAGAGAGAGTGTGTGTGTGTGTATTTGTCGCATACCCCACTTGTATGGACTGGGCACAAGGCTTCGTTTTAACGTGGGACCAACCACAAGCCGAAGCTCATGGGTGGGAAAGAACAAAAATTGCGTCGATCCCTTCGGCATTCCCCCTCAAGGGGGCGCCTCAGGCGCTGGGCAATAAACCCAGCCCTGCCCATAAAGGATAGGTAATGCCTGGAGAGAGACAGAGAGAGAGAGAGAGAGAGAGAGAGAGAGAGAGAGAGGGGGGAGGAGAGAGATGAACACTGAAAGCAAGGATAAAGAAATTATTTACCAATTTAAACAAGAATACCGTCGGAATGTCTTGCAGGAGATTTCGAAGTCATCTGGAGAATGTGGTTGAAGCCACTGCCGATTTCCTAAAATAAATCTATTCTATAGAATGTCATTAACATTATTTGAAAATATTAATTGTTTCAGCAAAGGGTTTTAAGTTTCATATTCCTTAGTCTAGCACTGGCTCTAGTAAATTTTTCAAAAAGAAAAAAGTTTGCAAAACATATATTTATTGTTACTATTTTATAACCCTTTTATTCTCTTCTTACCATATTATAATACTTGGCTTCTTCTAAGCTGGATCAGCTCGTCCATTCTCTGTCTGGATATCTGGGTTGGTTCTCTCTGTTCTCGTCTGCTTTCTTGAGACTTCTTGGATCTTCTTCATCTCTGTGTCCGTTGTTGTTGTTAGTAATGAACAAAAAGATTTTGATATTTTTCAGATGTCTTTATTTAGCCCGACTTAAACGTGGGAGAAATAGCCATTTGGGAAACACGTCTGACTCCTCGGAAAAAAATACCCTAGTTAAAAGCACCCTTTTAAAGTCTACTTCCTGTTCTACCGAATCGCTCTGACCAATCAGAGATCAGGTACAAGGTTAGCAAAAGACTAAGCCCTGTCAATTTACTTTTATGTTTTTTTTTCCATTACACAGAATTATCGTTATTTTTAATTTCTACACTATCGTACATAATTTAGTTTTGCTTTTTGTTTGTTTGTTTTATTGTACGGCATATCAACCACGGTGGGTCATTTAATGCCGGCAAAGTTTTAAAAGATTCGTAGCGATAGTTTAAAAGAATTTTTTTTTTAATTTTTTTTTTGTAAACAAATTTTCTGTTTAAACCCATGCATGGGATCCTAACATGTACTACCACTGTGGGAGCAATGGTGATGAAGGGGTCTTCCACACTCCCCAGACCTCCAGAACTGCAACCTCCCCAGTTAGATCTTATCGTCATAGCCAGAACATGAAGACCCTCAGCCACCCCCTTCAAGCACATACATGATAAAAAGGATAAAAATGGAGGTGCGTGGTGTAATGGTAAAATCATGGGAAATGGACTCGTCGCCCCGAGTTCAAATCCTGGATGCGGTAATTGTATTTCACTTAGCGCTAATAACCTTGGGAAAGGTATGAATCCTAATCTCCCTCCAGCTATGGATAAATAGTAGGGCAGACCTTTAACCTTGGTTAGGCAACTGGTCTGGGAGAAGGAAAACTCTGAATTCAAACCTGTTAAACTCCGCTTAAGAAAGTGACCTTGTGCATCCTGCTCGTGCGGGGGGGGAGGTAAATATATATATGATAAAAAGGCTTGGGGCTTGCCATAAGAGCAATAGGGTTGGGATGATCCTATAGGTGGTAGGACTTGACCAGTCGATTGGTTGGACGGGGCCTCTCCGACCGCCCATCTAGCCAAAGTAAAGGCCAAATTGTTGCATATCATGGACTGCTCATCCACCAGGGTTCCATTCTTAAAGCATCACGAGTCGCCACCCATGGCTAAAAGGTGGCCCCAGAGGGGGGAGTCTTACCCCTCTACAGAGGTGCAGTCAGTGTATTCTAAAGCCCAAATAGGGTACATAATTTAGAGGCAACCTATCCATTATGTAACATTATAAAGGCATTTGTTCAGTCGGAAGAACGTCCGCAAAGGAACCACAAGGTACCCGGTTCGATACTGGCCCTCGCCAACTCAGCGTATGAGTAGCGCTCGTGAAAAAAAGATAGACCCCCTTGCTGTCTGGCTGATACCGACTTTAGGCCACTCGACGACTTTTTTATTTTTTTTATTTTTTTTTACAAACATAAAAATAATTAACGCTGTTTTCTTGGAAACGAATTTTTCCAAAATATCCATTAGTTGCTTAGAACAGCGTTTTCAATTGCCATAAGCCGTTCTTGTGTCAGTGTTGATTGTGTATGGATTTTAAGATGCTTAATTTTAGAATTAGGGGTGTTTGAGTTAATCCACGCTTTACTACAAAGAAGAATCTTTAATCTTTGAACGATCACTAACTGATGGAGTCTCCTGTACTACAGACTCTTAAAGCCCGTGCCATAATCTGGTCATCTATTGAAAATATGAAAGGTGTATCTAGTCTACACTTATAGAAGAAGAAGAGAGTGAAGAAGAAGAAGAAGAAGAAGAAGAAGAACAACAACAACAACAACAACAACAACAACAACAAGACAATTCAAACTATAATAATGATAATATAATAATAATAATAATAATAAAATAATAAAATAATAATAATAATGAAGAAGAAGAAGAAGAAGAAGAGAAGAAGAAAAAACAACAACAAGCAACAACAACAATAACAACAACAACACACCATTCAAATTAGAAGGCGAGTAAAAGATGAAAAAAAGAAAGAAGAAGAAGAAGAGAAGAAGACAACAACAGCAACAACAACAATAACAACAACAACACACCATTCAAATTAGAAGGCGAGAAGAAGAAGAAGAAGAAGAAGAAGAAGAAGAAGAAGAAGAAGAAGAAGAAGAAGAAGAAGAAGAAGAGAAGAAGAAGAAGAAAGAGAAGAAGAAGAAGAAGAAGAGAGTGAAGAGAAGAAGAAGAAGAAGAAGAAGAAGAAGAAGAAGAAGAAAAGAAGAAGAAGAAGAAGAAAAGCCCCTTAAATCCCATGTGTTAATCTGGTTATTTATTAGAAATATGAAAGGTGTATCTGGTCGACATGATTAAAAACGTTGGGTCCCTTTTTTTCTCCGCTTTATTTATTTTTTGATACCGTTACGCTGTAAAAAAAGTAAATCTCAATATTTCAGCATTCTATTCAATATTCGGGGGAGGGGGTTTGGGGTGTTTTTTTGTTTTAATTTATTTTTATTTTTTTATTTTATTTTTTTTACTTTTAGGCTTTTCTCTGACCATATCAAGATCCTGGTAATAGTTGATCAAGTGACAGCAATCTTCACAATTCTCTGGCATTTTCTTCGGTTATCTTCAGAGACACCATAACTGCGGCTAGGTTGGCTGGTTTGTTTTACGGAATACCAACCATGTTATTATCACCCTTGCGTCCAAATGGAGTTCAACAAGAAACACCTGAAATGGCCGGAGGAAATCGGTCGAAACCTTGCGTAGATAACAATAAGGATGAGGACAATAGTCCGAATGACCACTGAGGGAAAATGAAAAAATACGAAAAAGAGAAAACTGTTGAACATGAATTTGAAGGTCGTACCAATTGTAGTTGGTACCCTAGGAACGGTACCCAAATATCTGGAAAAGAATTTGGGTGAATTGGAAATCAGAGGAAGGGTCGAGACCATCCAGACTACAGCACTGTTGGGATCAGCAGAAATACTCAAAAGAGTCCTGGAGACCTAAGGAGACTTGCTGTCACTAAGCCTCCAATTAACCACCAACAATGGCAGGTGTGAAAAACTAATAATACTAATACTAATACTAATACTACTACTACTACTACTACTAATAATAATAATAATAATAATAATAATATATTATTATTATTATTATTATTATTATTATCTACTCCTTTTGAGTTTTCACATCAGCATGAGCTGATGGTCTTTCACTGGAGTCTGAGTGACAGCAAGTCTCCTCAGGTCCCCAGGACTCTTCTGAGTATTCTGGCAGATTGCAGCAGTGCAGTGTTCTGGATGGTATCAATCCTTCCCCTGATTTCTAAACTTTCCAAACCCTTTTCCAATCCTTTTGGGACCGTTCCAAGTGCACTAACTACAATTGGTACACACTTTGACTTTCATATTCCATAACTTTTTCAGTTCTCTGGCAAGGTCCAGATATTTGTCCATTTTTTCATTTTCCTTTAGCTTCACCCTGTGATCTGCTGGCACAAAATCCACCAGTTGACCAGTTCTTTCTTTTTTGTTTATCAACACTAGGTCTAGTCTTCTTCTGGGATAAGGTGATCCGTTTTTATTTTAATGTCCCAGAGAATTTTATGCGTTTCGTTCTCAAGAACAGATTCTGGTTTATGCATATACCATTTTTTTGCATGGTCAAAATTAAATTTTTTGCATAATTCCCAGTGGACCACCTTCCCAACCCAGTCGTGTCTAGTTTTGTATTCTCGTTGTGCTAGTTTGCTACATTCGCAGAGTATATGGTTTACAGTCTCATCTCTATTACCGCAAAGTCTATTTACTATTTTGTTGGGTCCTATGAATTTTCGCTTTGATCTAGTTTGTCCTTATGGCATTATTTTGTACAGCAGTTATAAGTGATTCAGTTTCTCTTTTGAGGTTTCCTTTTCTTCTTCTTAACCTCTTTTGAGGTTTCCTTTTCTTAACATTATTATTATTATTATTATTATTATTATTATTATTATTATTAATCAGGAATGGTTACTTGAAAACACAATTGTTCTTGAATTATCAGTATTAGATAGGCACACTTGAAACTATATAAATATAATGAAGTTATTTGTATAAATAATAGTTCCTTTGAGATGTAATTGTTTTCAAAGATCTATAATTAGTTATTGTTTACTATTTAATTGCAGGAAATACTTGAAACTATATAATTTATTAGATAGAAATACTCGAAACCATATCTGTTTACCAACCCCACCTCAAGAGCAATGACAATTTTCATAAGCGGAGTTTAACAGAGTCGAATTTAGAGTTCTCTTTCGGCAAAACCAGTTTCCATACTACGGTTAAAGAGACCAGTTTGCTTTACTATCTATCATATTATAACTAAAGGGAAAATAGTGACATACATACATTTTCAAACCACCCTGTCGGCTGGGCGTTAGAATGCACCGACTGCACTTCCGCAGAGGGGTAAGACTCCCCCAATGGAGCCACCTGTTGGCCGTGGGTGGCGACCCGTGATGCTTAAGGATAGAGCCCAGGTGGATGAGCAGTTCATGACATGCAATACTCCACTTTGGCCCTATCTTGGGCTAGACGGGTGATTGGAGAGGCCCCCTCCGATCAATCGGCTGGTCACGTCAAGCCCTAGCAGCTATATGATTTTCCCAACCCTATTGCCCTTATGGCAAGCCCCAACCCCTTTTTATCATATGGGTGCTAGAAGGCGGTGGCTGCGGGTATACATGTCCTGGGAACGACGTTAAACTCTATCTGATTGTGAGGTTCCAGTTTTGGAGGTTTGGGGAATGTGGAGCACCCCTTCATCACCATGGCTCCCTGGTCCACTCTGACCCGGAGTGGTAGTACCTGTTAGGGTCCCATTTATGGGTTAAATAGAAAAATGTATTCATTAAAAAAATTGTATTATCCATTAAGAATTGATTTATTTCAAAACTTTATCGCATTAAATGACCCACTGAGGTTGATATGCCGTAAAACAAAACAAACCAAACCAAACCAAACATTTTCAAAGTGATTTAGCGCAATGTGAAATGGAAGCAGCTTCGGCCGTGATTTGAACTCGTGTCACCGTGTCTTTTTCTCACGACGATAATATTAATATCTCAAAGCCTCTAGCAGTGTTGTTACTCTTCTTTTACTTCTTACTTCTATTTTTCTTCTGTCCATCTTTCGTATCTTACGTTCTTCTGCTAGCGTCTCTTCTAACGTCTCTTCTAGCGTCTGGACTTCGTCTTGGTGGTCGGTCGCACTTAATGCATTTCTTCTTCTAGATCAGTCTTGTTGCCAAGACATTCATTAACCACAATACCATATTATTATTTAAGCTTTTATTTACTTAACTAAACATTTCATGTAACTAACATAACGCGCGTGTGCAGTGAGCTTCAGCTAAGGCAGAAATACCTTATCTGCCGGACGTCCAAACTGAAACTGAAGACCCAACCAAGTCCAACGTGACTTCACGTATTTCGCGGGCTTTCTGTAATATTCCATGGAAAGTCCCGCCCGTGATATGAAAAGGGGCCATCCCTTCAGAAATACAGGGAGTTGACAGTAATCTTATGCAACCGCATAGATTATGTAACAGCAGTTCAGCAATATTTAATCATCATATTTAAAGTATTTTATAAAAAAGTAGCAAAAAGAAAAAAGGTGTTCAGTGTAAAAATATATTTTGCAAAGATATTGCTTGATGGGGTATAAATAAAAAAAAATAAAACGTTTAATATTTAAAAAAAAATACTTACTTTTAAAAAGCATCATATTCTCTCCACTCTACTGAGATATTTGTTTTGTTTTACGATAGTAGCGACCTCCAAAACGTTTCTAAAAATTCTGATTTAATCATTCAGGGTCTTAACTTTATAGAGAAATTTAAAAATCGCAAAAGGTAAAATATACTTGGTTCGGATTTCATAGAATTAAATAAGGGCAGCGTCGACCTTGTAAAAAAATCACCTAATATATTTTTGGAAAAAAATGTTTAAAGAAAAAAATTAATCTAAGTTTTTAAGAATTTAAAAAAAACACAAACATAAGAACCCAACTCTATC
>CM042153.1:997423-1017423 GCA_023376005.1 Doryteuthis pealeii | reverse complement strand
ACAAGGATTTTTACAAATCCCTAAGTAAGCTCAATGTGGAACACTCCTTCATCGCCATTGCCCTCTGGTCTACTCTGATCTGGAGTGGTAGTACCTGTTAGGGTCTCATCTATGGGTTAAATAGAAAAATGTGTTTATAAAAAAAAACTATGCGTATTCCATTAAGAATGAATTTATTTCAAAATTCTCTCGGCATTAAATGACCCACTGAGGTTGATATGCCGTAAAACAAAACAGAACAAACCAAACCAATTTAGGACAAGCTTTGCAATCACCTATATATTCTCGAGAGTCCGCCCTCAAATTTACGCACTCGTAAGTCTGTCACTGAGTTGACGCTATTATAACATTTTGGCTGGAAGCTTATGTACAGAAAGTCTAATGGCAAAATACAGATAAGGAACTGATTTCTAGCGGGTGCGGTTCCATTTAAATCTCTCTCTCTCTCTCTCTCTCTCTCTCTCTCTCTCTCTCTCTATATATATATATATATAATATATATATATATATATATATATATATATATATATATATATTATATATCATAGATAGGTGTGTCTTAATTAAATGCATGTTTATATAGTTATTTCTAAAGGTAATGACCTCTGTATTTGGACGACAGATGTGTGCCCATTTCGAGAATGATTTTATGGTGTGAGAGGTAGAGATAGAAAGAGACATAAACATGAAGACAGAGACAGAATGAAGTTAGATACGTAAGCGTTTCTGAGAATTCTAGTAACAGTATATGCGATTGCTGGCCTTTTTTTTTATCATAGCAGGAGGAATCGGCTTAAGGCTGTTCCGGTGGCGTAACAGTTAATTGTTCGGAAAAGGAAAACAAACCACAGCACCGCGGGTTCAATTCCTTACAGCTACAATTCTGCGAATTCTTACTGGTAGAATACTGTAAAGAATCCTGGATAACTTGGGAGATTTGCCGTCAACTGGACTCCAGTGTAGGCCACAATCTTGTACTTGTATGATTACTCGCAAAGAGTATAAACCAGAATCTGTTCTTGAGAATTAAACACATAAAATCATCTGAGACTTTGAGTTAAAGATGGATCACCTTATCCCAGTCAGAAGACCAGACCCAGTATTGATTAACAAGAAAAAGAGAACTTGTCACCTAGTTAGTTTTGCAGTTCCAGCAGACCCCAGCGTAAATATGAAAGAAAATGAAAAACGGGAGAACGTCATGTATGGTTTCGTCCTTACTTCTCTAGTACAATATTAATAGTTCCCAGTTTCACTTTCATGTTAAATTTTATGAAGTCAGATTTTTTTAAGGGTAATTCTTTTCTGGTAAGCCAGTATACCCAATTTCTCAAAAAATCCTTGTTTTTACAATACAAATTTGAAAAAAATTACCAAAAATCAGGGAACTGTCCAATTTTAATGAAATTGTCAGTGTTGATTTATCAATGAATGATTTTTATAATGCATCAGTTATTTTATTTCAAAACTTCTTGATTTTTTTCAGGTCACTTAACTTTCACCCTCCCCTTATTTTGGGGGCACAAAATATTGGTGGGGTGATATATGATTGATACTTTTTTCGTCATAAATAAAAAGACAAAAGTCCGAAGGTGTGAATAGAAGAAAAAAAAAATTTTTAAAGGAATCTTCTCTGTAAATAAGTACTGAAAATCGGAAAATATGATGAAAATAAAAACTAAAATAATTTTTGGAGATTTGTTTTTTTACTCATTTCGATAATATTTTAATTTACATTTTACTTTTTTCGTTAAACCCGAGAAGCTTAGACAGAACACAAAAAAGGTTTTCTTTCTCTGCGTCTTGGAATTTAATTTCGTGGTCTTACGAACCCTATAGCCTCCAAATAAATGTAAAATAATACAACTTTTTTTTCTTTCTTACTTTCAAATATATCCACCCTCTGGATGAAAGTATTTAAGTTTTAATGTAATAGAATATTATATTGAATTAGAAAGTCTAAGTAAACTGAAAAAGAATGCAGATAAACACATTTGAAACAGAGGTGGGGGTATAATTGAAAAATACAACAACTGAAACTAACTCTTCCATCACTCCCGTCTTTCATTGCAGTGCTTTTCCTAATTTAACTATTTAGTTAAATTAGGAAGTAAAGAATAAAATTACAGTTATTTCTTATAGTTAATGAATTTCTTTTAAGATTTGCCCGAGATTTTTGCATATATTCATTAAGATAAAACTAAACAATTAAAAATCAATAATACTCAGCATATATTTATTAAAATCAAATTTTTAATATCAATATGCAGATTAGCCTTCCCATTCACACTGTAAACCTCTATTTTGTTGTATATATAAATACAATTGCATCTTATTAGTATGTAGCTCCGGCCCACGCCGGGGGTCCAGTGGCTTCGGCCCAGGATCTTTACGAGTTAATAGCGTCGATCCCAGGGGGCCATCCCCCCAGGCAACACCTGCCCCCTCGATTTAAAGGGGCTGGGCTGGGTTTATTGCCCAGTGCCTGAGGCGCCCCCCTTGAGGGGGAATGCCGACGGGATCGACGCAATTTTTCACCCGCCACCCCATGAGCTTCGGTTTGTGGGTGGTCCCACGTTAATAGGGACTTTGTGCCTGACCCGTACAAGTGGGGTACGCGGTAAATATCATGTAGATCTGGCCCTCGTCGGGGGATCTGTAATTAACAGCGTTGATCCCAGGGAACTATCCCCCCAGGCAATACCTGCCCCCTCGATTTAAAGGAGCAGCGCTGGGTTTATTGCCGGTGCCTGAGACGCCCCACTTGAGGAGGAATGCCGACGGGATCAACGCATTTTTTCACCCGCCACCAATTAGTCACTGCTTGTGGGTGGTCCCACATTAATAGGGCCTTGTGCCTAACCCGTACACGTGGGTTACGTGGTAAATATCCTAGCATTGAGGTTTAAATAAAAATAAAATGATCGAGAAACTAGGGAATTGAGACTTGAGTAGTTATATAGTTTCGGTTACAGACAAGCAAACACACAATCTCCATTATAATAAGAGATATAGTTTCGGTTACAGAGAAGCAAACACACAATCTCCATTATATTAAAAGATATAGTTTCGGTTACAGACAAGCAAACACACAATCTCCATTATAATAAGAAGATATAGTTTCGGTTACAGACAAGCAAACACACAATCTCCATTTATATAAGAAGATATAGTTTCGGCAGACAAGCAAACACAATCTCCATTATAATAAGAAGATATAGTTTCGGTTATAAGACAAGCAAACACACAATCTCCATTATAATAAGAAGATATAGTTTCGGTTATAGACAAGCAAACACACAATCTCCATTATAATAAGAAGATATAGTTTCGGTTACAGACAAGCAAACACACAATCTCCATTACTATGTTTAATTCTTCTTCTTCTTCTTCTTCTTCTTATTATTATTATTATTATTATTATTATTATTATTATTATTATTATTATTATTATTATTATTCCCATACTATATTTCATTCTTCTTCTACCTTTCTTTCTTTCTTTCTTTCTTTCTTTCTTCCCTTACTATATTTCATTCTTCTTCTTCTTCTTCTTCTTCTTCATCTTCTTCTTCGTCCCATACATATTTCATTCTTCTTCTACCTTTCTTTCTTTCTTTCTTTCTTTCTCCCTAACTATATCTTATTCTTGTTTTCTTTTTCCTTTCTTTCTTTCTTTCTTTCTTTCTTTAAATCTCAGCTGATATCTAAAATGTTATCTAATCTCATGTCGTTATCAGAGTTGTTTTTTTTTTTCTTCATATTATTATCCCTAATTTCTGAAAATTGGAACATGGTTCCTCATTTCCGTTTTGCTGAGCAATTTTTCTTCTTTCTTTTCCTTGTCCCTTCCTCTTTCAAATTTCTTTTTAATTTAAAAAATACTCTCCTTTAATAGTTTTAAGTTTAAATTCCTATGAAATCTCCTTAATTTTTAAGTTTGACATCTAAAAAGTAAAGATAAAAATAAAGTAAAAAATAAAATTTAAAAAACTCCCTAAAAACGATTGTTAATCACTTGCGAATAGAACATTTGTCTGGATCACTTCCGAGTCCTCGTTGCCCTCGTCAATTGATTCATTGCAAATATATATATATATATATATATATATATATATATATATATATATATATTATTATTTATTATTTATATTTTTTGCTGAAGGCAATTATAAATGCATGTATCGTATAAAAATTCGATAATTATAGAAAATAAACTTGACAAGTAAATCCCGCAAAGGATGGCTCGCCATGCAGAACACCGTACAGACTGTTTCGACTTTATTAAGTCTCTCAGCGATGTATACTAACGACTCCCCTCCGACAGGAATCGAAACCGGGACTTCACAGGCATAGTCAGAGACCATATCCGTTCGGCCGCCGGTACATAGCGAACAATCCCTGCGAAATTAACCTTGTCAAGGAAACTATTACACGCCCCTGCCATAGCAGGCAAGTAGACGTTTATTTAGTAAACAAACCCGGCCGTTAAGCTCTTCGGCGAAGTGAATAAGATTTTTGGATGTTTGTTTTTAGAAGCAATGTTGAATAAATTATTATTTATATTTTTTGCTTGAAGGCAATTATAAATGCATGTATCGTATAAAATTCGATAATTATAGAAAATAAACTTGACAAGTAAATCCCGCAAAGGATGGCTCGCCATGCAGATATATATATATATATATACAGGGTTTCCCAGAAGTCGCGCACCATGTATGAAAATACATATAAAAAGTATAAAAAGACATATGAATATCAATTTTATTCATCATAATCATAATAGATGCTCAAATTGTTCACCCTCTCCATTGATACAAACATCAATTCTCAAGATGCACTTTGTACGGATGAAATTCTGTGTCTTAAGAATACGATGTACTGATGATTTGCTAATCGTAAGCTCCAGGCTTATTTTCCTTACTGATTTCACGGGGCTTCTAGCAACATTCGCCAAAACCATAGTTGATGTTGCTTCATCAGTTGCACTCTTTCGTCGACCACATCTCTCGCGGTCAGCAACTGAGCCAGTTTCTTGGAAACGTTTTATCAAACGGCAGACAGTGTTATGGTTCAATGGTTTTTCTCGCTCGGGATGAGTGCGGTTGAATTCTTCAGCTACAGAGCGGTATGCAGCCCCATCTCTTCCAAACATAAAAATCAATTTAACTCTTTCTTGTATTGTTAATTTCTCACCCATATCCAATAAAATCTGAAAAAACAAACAAAAAACAAACAAAAAAATTATATGGTGCGCGACTTCTGGGACACCCTGTATATATATGTATATATATATATAAATTTCAAAATAGAAAACCTTAACAAACCATCATCCCGTTATATTTTTATTTTGACCAGAAACTCAAAAAATAAGAGTCTAGACTCACCAGACGGGTTTTACAATTTTTGTAAAACCCGTCTTATGGGGCTTTTTTTTTGTTTTGTGTCTGGTCGAAATAAAAATAGAACAGGATGATGGTTTGTTAAGTTTGTCTTTCTTTGAAAGTTAATTATTGCTTCGTATATAATTTAATTTATTAATTATTATACATTGAGCTCTTTTGAAGGATTTATGAAAATCCTTGAATGAGTATATATGTTTGCACCTACAAGAGCATACAGTATGTATGTACAGTGAGATTTCGATAATCCCAAATAGAATCATCCCCTACTTACCAATCATTTGGATTACCTTCATTAATATATATAAATATATATATATATATATATATATATGAATTTTGTTTTTCAAGTCATGTTTATTTAATACAGGACCTCGTGTTTCTGATATTGTAGTATCTTCTTCAGACTTCGTTTAACCACTTTCTGGTTCGGTATATATATATATATATATATAATATAATATATAATTATATATATAATATTATATATATTATATGTATGTGTGTGTGTGTGTGTGTGGTGTGTGTGTGTGTGTGTTGTGTCTGTGGTGTGTGCATATATATATATATATATTTATAATATATATATATATATGGAAGTACGATGAGGAAATTAATCCGACAGTATGTGGAAAAAAGTTTTAAAGAAAACTAACACAGGATGTTATGAACGATGGAAATTTTTTATGTCGATATTTAAGCATTTCGGGTTTTTTAATATAAAATATAAAATATAAGATATAAGATATATAAATAACCTTTTATCACACATTCAACATACACTGAACGTCTTTGATCTTTTACTCATACAAATTTTCAATAAAAAAAAACGAAATACTTAAGTATCGATATAAGAGTTTCCATCGTTCATGACATCCTGTGTTTGTTTTCTTCAAAAAATGTTCTCACAGACACACACACACACACACACACACACACACACACACATGAACGATGGAAAAAAAACACCAGCTACGATTGAAGTCCGTAGCATAAGCGGTGTCACTTGAAAAAAAGAAAAAAAAAAAAAAAAAAAACACTTAGGGTGTTTTTCCCGAAAAATTGTTTTTTTTTTTAGCAGTCACCGGCTAGCGGTTTTTGAGGCAAGAGGTCGCATCGGAACTCGGCGAGTTTACTTTGTCCAAACTTTGCCCCTTTACTTTCGTCTTGTCATCGATGGTGACTGGCCGGTTTTACCAATATCTGCCTCCGTTCACTGACCATCGGTAGATAGATCTACTGGTGATAACCCCTAATGACAGAAGAAGTTGCGCCCAAGATATTAATGCTTGGAACAGTTTAATGCACAGTTTATCGCAATGGACTCACTTTATTTATTTATCTAATTTATCTGTTTGAAATGAAAAAGCGCGAGTTGAAATTTGAAGAGAAAGCAATTGGTGGGATTTATGCAGGCAAAAAGAGAAAATGAATTTTGATAAAATGCGTGGAAGGACATGCTAATGAAAATGTGTCTTTGTGGGGTGATAAAGTTTACATACCGCCCTGCCGGTGGGGCGTTAGAATGCACCGACTGCGCCTCTGCAGAGGGGTAAGAATCCCCCTGTTGGCCGTGGGTGGCGACCCGTGATGCTTAAGGATAGAACCCAGGTGGATGAGTAGTTCATGACTTGCAATACTCCACTTTGGCCCTATCTTGGGCTAGACGGGCGGTCAGAGAGGCCCTCTCCGATCAATCAGCTGGTCACGTCAAGCCCTAGCACCTATATGATTTTCCCAACCCTATTGCGCTTATGGCAAGCCCCAACTCCTTTTCATCATATGGGTGCTAGAAGGCGGTGGCTGAGGGTCTACATGTCCTGGGAATGACATTAAACTCTATCTGATGGTTAGGTTCCAGGTTTGGAGGTTTGGGGAGTGTGGAGCACCCCTTCATCACCATTGCTCCCTGAGTGGTAGTACCTGTTAGGGTCCCATCTATGGGTTAAATAGAAAAACATGAGTTGATAAACAAAATTGTATTATGCATTAAGAATTAATTTATTTGACAACTTTGTCGGCATTAAATGACCCACCGAGATTGATATGCCGTAAAACAAAACAAACAAAACAAACCAAATCAAAGTTTACATATGCTCACTATATTCAAGACTTTGGGCACTTCTCGTGGTATAAGTGTTAAATTGAACGGCGTGGTGTAATTTCTCTCTTTCTTTCACTCTCTCTTTACTTATTTAAACACATATATGCATAAATATGTATATATACATATATATATATATATATATATATATAATTATATATGTTGTTGTAAAGTCCACGTATGCTACTCAATTTTACAGCCAATGCTTCAAACAAAATCCCGAAAAATAAAATATTATAATATAAATAACATAATACAAATATAATATATTCACACTGAGACGACGAGACTCCACACACACATATATATATAATATATATATATATATTATAATATATATTATATATATATATATATATAAGTTGTTGTTGAGAGATCCACGTATGCTTCTAGTTGATAATATGTGTGTTTATATATATAATATTATATATATATAATATATATAAATTATATTATATATATATATATATGTCTATTTATAGTATACATATTGTTTGGGCTTTGGTGTGAAGCATTAGGAATAGAGTATCAGAAACTCAGTTTTGAATGTTAAGTTTCGTTTTATTTCGTTTAATATATTATATATATATATATATATATATATATATATATATATATATATATATATATCAGCGATGAGTAGCACAGGAATCTGTGCTGTAAAGTAAGGAGCTGGTGGTATGTGGCGCTCCACCTCAGATGCAAAAACAATCTCCTTGGTTTTAGTGCTAATTAAAAGGGATAGACTCCCTCACTGATTGGGTGATTCCGACTTTAGGCCACCCTGACGACGACTCCATATACATATATATTTATACACACACACACACACACACACAAAATATAAATTATATATATATAAATAATATATAATATATAAAAGTCGTCGGGGCGGCCTAATATCGGTATCAGCCAATCAGCGAGGGAGTCTATCCGCTTTTCACTAGCGCTAGACCAAGGAGATTGTTTTTGGCGTCTGAGGTGGAGCGCCACACCTACAATCAGCTCCTTACTTTATCGCACAGGTCCCTGTGCTACTCATACGCTGAGTTAGCGAGGGCCGTTATCGAACTAGGTACCTGTGGTTTCTAGCCGAACACTCTACCGACTGAGCTAACCCGGCCCGGGGGGGGGAATATATATATATATATATATATATAAATAATAATATATATAAATAGGTAATATATATATATATATATATTATAAAATAATAATAATAATATAATATATATATATATGTATATATATTAGCGCGCGCGTGAGTGAGTGTCTGTGTGTGTGTGTGTGTGTGTGTGTGTGTGTGTTGTGTGTTGTGTGCTGTGTCCGTGTGTGTTTAAATCAATTTTATATACATTCGAAGTCATCTTTTTCTAATTCTGCACGTCTCGTCGGGAAGAAAACATAAACAAAAACAGAACTTTTTGTTGTTGCTTTGTTTGCTAGTGGATGTCCAATAATTCTGTTTTGTGATAGCCGAACAGACTTCAAGGAAATCAACATGTTTTGCACATGGCGACACTCGTCGTTTGGAGACGAAAAACAAGACGCGACTTCAAAACAGGATTGTAACCTGTCTTTAAAATAAATTTCTTTTAAATTGAAACCAGGATTTTTATTAATTAAATCACAGTTTACATTTACAAAACTCAGACATCAGCCACAGAGAAATAAAAACTGCAGCAGTAACTTGCGTTCAAACAAATAAACAAGGGGTCCGAGCCAAAGTCAGTTGCTGTCATAGACATGTTTAAACAGAGGACACCTATAAAGATAAACCTCTTTTTTTTAATATGCAATGATAAATGAGTCACAATCAATTTCATCAAGTCGTCGGGGTGGCCTAAAGTCGGTATCAGCCAATCAGCGAGGGAGTCTATCCGCTTCTCACTAGCGCTAGACCAAGGAGATTGTTTTTGCGTCTGATGTGGACCGCCACACCTACCATCAGCTCCTTACTTGCTGTGCTACTCATACGCTGAGTTGGCGAGGTCCGGTAATTAGGAATCTTGTGCTTTCTGGCCGAATGCTCTACCGACTGAGCTAACCCGGCCATATATAATATATATATATATTATTATTATTATTATTATTATTATTATTATTATTTTGCTTGAAGGCATAAAATTCGGATAATTATAGCAATATCTTGACAGTGAAATCCCGGCAAAGGATGGCTTCGCTATGATGGTGTTCTGCATAGCGAACCATCCTTTGCCGGGATTCACTTGTCAAGATTAATTTCTATAATTATCGAATTTTATGCGATACATGCATTTAATTGCTAGCAAAAATATAAATAATAATTTATTCAACAATGCTCTAAAAAACAAACATCCAAAAATCCTATATATATATAATATATATATAATAGTTTAAGAGTAAAAGAAATGATTCGAGGTATATACATAAAATGATATGAAAAACAAAAACAAACTACAACGATATAATGATTTTCTTAACCGGAAGGAAATACTTTAAATGAATGTTAAACTAAAATATAACATTTATCTGAATTTTTTTTAGATGGGCTTAATAATGTTGTATTCATTGGATTGTCATCTTTATTGTTATCTGCAAAACGTTCGGACTCTTCAGGTATTTCTTGCGAACTCCAGGAACCTTCTCGGACTTGCTTTGACTCGGGAACTTCATGTCGAACCTCGGGAACCTTCGTGTCGTAATCGGGAGCCTTCATGTAAGTTTAATCGGGGAGCTCACGGAACTTCGACCTAACCTTTTGCAGATAACAATAAAAGATGAACAATCCAAATAATACAAATTTATTAGCCCATCTAAAAAAAATTCAGATAATAGTTATATTTAGTTTAACATTCAATTTAAAGTATTTCCTTTCCGGTAAGAAAATATTATCTCGTTGTAGTTTTGTTTTTGTTTTTTATATCATTTTATGTATATACTCGTCGAATTCATTTCTTACTCTTACCTATATATATATATATATATATATATATAAGATTTTTTTGGATGTTGTTTTTTTAGAAGCATTGTTGAATAAATTATTATTATATTTTGCTTGAAGGCAATTATTAATGCATGTATCGCATAAAATTCCGATAATTATAGAAAAATAATCTGACAAGTGAATCCCGGCAAAGGATGGTTCGCTATGCAGAACACCATCATAGCGAGCATCCTTTGCCGGGATTCACTGTCAAGACATTATTTTCTATAATTTATCGAATTTTATGCCTTCAAAGCAAAATAATAATAATATAATAATAATAATAATAATAATATATAATATATATATATAAATGGCCGGGTTAGCTCAGTCGGTAGAGCATTCGGCCAGAAAGCACAAGATTCCCTTTACCGGACCTCGCCAACTCAGCGTATGAGTAGCACAAGCAAGTAAGGAGCTGATGGTAGGTGTGGCGGTCCACATCCAGACGCAAAAACAATCTCCTTGGTCTAGCGCTAGTGAGAAGCGGATAGACTTCCCTCGCTTGATTGCCGATACCGACTTTAGGCCACCCCGACGACTTGATGAAAATTGATTGTGACTCATTTTATCATTGCATATTAAAAAAAAAAAGAGGTTTATCTTTTATAGGTGGTCTCTGTTTAACATGTCTATGACAGCAACTGACTTGCTCGGACCCTTGTTTTATTGTTTGAAACGCAAGTTACTGCTGCCGTTTTTATTTCTCTGTGGCTGATGTCTGAGTTTTTGTAATGTTAAACTGTGAATTTATTAACTAAAAATCCTGGTTTCAATTTAAAAGAATTTATTTTAAAGACAGGTTTAATCCTGTTTGAAGTCGCGTCTTGTTTTCGTCTCAAACACGAGTGTCGCCATGTGCAAACATGTTGATTCCTTGAGTCTGTTCGGCTATGCACAAACAGGAATTATTGACATCCACTGCAAACAAAGCAACACAAATAAGGTTCTGTTTTGTTTATGTTTTCTTCCCGACGAGACGTGCAAGAATTAGAAAAAGATGATTCGAATGTATAGAAAATGATTTAACACACACGACACAGAACAACACCACACACACACACGACACACCCACACACACACACACACGACACTCACTCACGCGGCGCTAATCATTATACATATATATATATATATATATATATATATTACTTATTTATATATAATATAATATATAATATATATTACCTATTTTTATATATATATATAATATATATATATACTATATATATTCCCCCCCCGGGCCGGGTTAGCTGCAGTCGGTAGAGTGTTCGGCTAGAAACTCACAACGGTACCTAGTTCGAGTAACGGCCCTCGTAACCTCAGCGTATGAGCTAGCACGGACCTGTGCGATAAAGTAAGGAGCTGATTGTAGGTGTGGCGCTCCACCTCAGCACGCCAAAAAAACAATCTCTTGGTCTAGCGCTAGTGAAAAGCCGGATAGACTCCCTCGCTGATTGGCTGACTACCGATATTAGGCCGCCCCGACGACTTTATATATATATATATAATATATAATATAATATATATATATTGTGTGTGTGTGGTGTGTGTGTGTATAAATATATATGTAGATGGAGTCGTCGTCAGGGTGGCCTAAAGTCGGAATCACCCCAATCAGTGAGGGAGTCATCCCCTTTTAATTAGCACTAAACCAAGGAAGATTGTTCTTTGCTATGAGGTGGAGCGCCACATACCACCAGCTCCTTACTTTACAGCACAGATTCCTGTGCTACTCATTCGCTGATATATATATATATATATATATATATATATATATTATATATATATAATTTAATAAATAACATAATTAAACGAAATAAAACGAAACTTAACAATTCAAAACTGAGTTTCTGAGTACTCTATTCCTAATGCTTCACACCAAAGCCCAAAACATATGTATAACTATAAATAGACATAAATATATATATATATTATATATATATATATATATATAGTTATATATATTTATATATGAAGAACACACATATATCAACTAGAAAAGCATACGTGGATCTCTCTAACAACAGTCTACATATATATATATATATATATATATATATATATATATATACTATATGTGTGTGGTGGAGTCTCGTTCTCAGTGTGAATATATTATATTTTGTATCTATGGTTTTTATAATTATAATATTTATTTTTCGGGAATTTGTTTGAAGCATTGGCTGTAAAATTGAGTAGCAATACGTGGACTTTACACAACATATATATATATAATATATATATATATATATATTGTAATATAATACTATATTTATGCATATATGTGTTTAAATAAGTAAAGAGAGAGTGTGAAGAAAGAGAGAAATTACACACGCCGTTCAATTTAACACTTATACACGAAGAGTGCCCAAAGTCTTGAATATAGTGAGCATATGTAAACTTTGATTTGTTGTTTTGGTTTGTTTTGTTTACGGCATATCAATCCCTCGTGGGTCATTTAACTGCCGACAAAGTTGTTCAATAAATTATTCTTAATGCATAATACAATTTTTGTTATCAACTCATGTTTTTTCTATTAACCCATAGATGGGACCTACCAGGTACTACCACTCAGGGAGCAATGGTGATGAAGGGGTGTCCACACTCCCCAAACCTCCAAACCTGGAACCTAACCATCAGATAGAAGAGTTAATGTCATTCCGCAGACATGTAGACCCTCAGCCACCGCCTTCTAGCACCCATATGATGAAAAGGAGTTGGGGCTTCCAATAGCGCAAAAGGTTGGGAAAATCATATAGGTGCTAGGGCTTGACGTGACCAGCTGATTGATCGGAGAGGGCCTCTCTGACCGCCCGTCTAGCCCAGATAGGGCCAAAGGGAAGTATTGCAATCATGAACTACTCATCCACCTGGGTTCTATCCTTAAGCATCACGGGTCGCCACCCACGGCCAACAGGGGGATTCTTACCCCTCTGCAGAGCGCAGTCGGTGCATTCTAACGCCCACCGGCAGGGCGGTATGTAAACTTTATCAACCCACAAGACACATTTTCATTAGCATGTCCTTCACGCATTTTTTAATAAATTCATTTTCTCTTTTGCCTGCATAAAATCCCACCAATTGCTTTCTCTTCAAATTTCAACTCGCGCTTTTCATTTCAAACAGATAAATTAGATAAATAAATAAAGTGAGTCCATTCGATAAACTGTGCATTAAACTGTTCCAAGCATTAATATCTTGGGCGCACTTCTTCTGTCATTAGGGGTTATCACCCAGTAGATCTATCTACGATGGTCAGTGAACGGAGGCAGATATTGGTAAACCGGCCAGTCACCATCGATGACAAGACGAAAGTAAAGGGCAAAGTTTTGGACAACGTTAACTCGCCGAGTTCCGATGCGACCTCTTGCCTCAAAAACGCTAGCCCGGTGACTGCTAAAAAAAAACAATTTTCCGGGAAAAAACCCTAAGTTGTTTTTTTCTTTTTTTTTTTTCTTTTTTTCAAGTGACACCGCTTATGCTACGGACTTCAATCGTAGCTGGTGTTTTTTTTTCCATCGTTCATGTTGTGTGTGTGTGCTGGTGTGTGTGTGTGTGTCTGTGGAGAACATTTTTGAAGAAAACAAACACAGGATGTCATGAACGATGGAAACTCTTTATTGATACTTAAGTATTTTTCGTTTTTTTTATTGAAAATTTGTATGAGTAAAAGATCAAAGACGTTCAGTGTATGTTGAATGTGTGATAAAAATATATATTTCATATTTATTATAAAAAACCCGAATGCTTAAATATCGACATAAAAAATTTCCATCGTTCATAATAACTGTGTTAGTTTTCTTTAAAACTTTTTCCACATACTGTAAATTAATTTCCTCATCGTACTTCATTATATATATATATATACATATATATATAATAACACACATACACTGAACACACACACACCACACACACACACCACACATACATATATATATATATATATATATATTTATTATATATTATATATATATATATATATAATATATACGAACCAGAAAGTGGTTAAACGAAGTCTGAAGAAGATACTACAATATCAGAAACACGAGGTCCTGTATTAAAAATAAACATGACTTGAAAAACAAAATTCATAATATATAGATTAATATATATAATATATATATTAATGTAAGGTAATCCAAATGATTGGTAAGTAGGGATGATTCTATTTGGGATTATCGAAATCTCACTGTACATACATACTGTATGCTCTTGTAGGTGCAAACATATATACTCATTCAAGGATTTTCATAAAATCCTCAAAAGAGCTCAATGTATAATAATTAATAAATTAAATTATATACGAAGCAATAATTAACTTTCAAAGAAAGACACAACTTAACAACATCATCCTGTTCTATTTTTATTTCGACCAGACACAAAACAAAAAAAATGCCCCATAAGACGGGTTTTTACAAAAATTGTAAAACCCGTCTGGTGAGTCTAGACTCTTATTTTTGAGTTTCTGGTCAAATAAAAATATAACGGGATGATGGTTTGTTAAGGGTTTCTATTTTGAATTTATATATATATATACATATATATACAGGGTGTCCCAGAAGTCGCGCACCAATATAATTTTTGTTTGTTTTTTGTTTGTTTTTTCAGATTTTTATTGGATATGGGTGAGAAATTCAATACAGAAAGGTTAAATTGATTTTATGTTTGGAAGAGATGGGGCCTGCATACCGCTCTGTAGCTGAAGAATTCAACGCACTCATCCCGAGCGAGAAAAAACCATTGAACCATAACACGTCTGCCGTTTGAATAAACGTTTCCAAGAAAACTGGCTCAGTTGCTGACCCGAGAGATGTGGTCGACGAAGAGTGCACTGATGAAGCAACATCAACTATGGTTTTGGCGAATGTTGCTAGAAGCCCCGTGACAATCAGTAAGGAAAATAAGCCTGGAGCTTACGATTAGCAAATCATCAGTACATCGTATCTTAAGACACAGAAATTTCATTCCGTACAAAGTGCATCTTGAGAATTGATGTTTGTAATCAATGGGAGAGGGTGAACATTTGAGCATCTATTATGGATTATGATGAATAAAATTGATATTCATATGTCTTTTATCTTTTTATATGTATTTCATACATGGTGCGCGACTTTGGGAAACCCTGTATATATATTATATATATATCTGCATGGCGAGCCATCCTTTGCGGGATTTACTTGTCAAGTTTATTTCTATAATTATCGAATTTTTAATACGATACATGCATTTAATATTGCTTCAGCAAAAATATAAATAAAATTTATTCAACATGCTTCTAAAAACAACATCCAAAAATCTTATTCACTTCGCCGAAGAGCTTAACGGCCGGGTTGTTTACTAAATAAACGTCTTACTTGCTGCTATGGCAGGGGCCGTTAATAGTTTCCTTGACAAGGTTAATTTCGCAGGGATTGTTTCGCTATGTACCGGCGGCCGAACGGATATGGTCTCTGACTATGCCTGTGAAGTCCCGGTTTTCGATTCCTGTCGGAGGGGAGTCGTTAGTATACATCGCTGAAGAGACTTAATAAAGTCGAAACAGTCTGTACGGTGTTCTGCATGGCGAGCCATCCTTTGCGGGATTACTTGTCAAGTTTATTTTCTATAATTATCGAATTTTATACGACATACATGCATTTATAATTGCCTTCAAGCAAAACTATAAATAATAATAATAATATATTATATATATATATAATATATATATATATATAATATATATATTATATATATTGCAAATGAATCAATTGACGAGGGGCAACGAGGACTCGGAAGTGATCCAGACAAATGTTCTATTCGCAAGTGATAACAATCGTTTTTAGGGAGTTTTTTTTTTTTTTTTTTTACTTTTATTTTTATCTTTACTTTTAGATGTCCAAACTTAAAAATTAAGGAGATTTCATAGGAATTTAAACTTAAAACTATTAAGGAGAGTTTATTTTAAATTAAAAAGAAATTTGAAAGGGGGGGGAAGGGACAAGGAAAAGAAGAGAAAACGTTGCTCAGCAAACGGAAATGAGGAACCATGTTCCAATTTTCAGAAATTGGGATAAATAATATGAAGAATAAAAAAACAACTCTGATAACGACATGAGATTAGATAACATTTTAGATATCAGCTGAGATTTAAAGAAAGAAAGAAAGAAAGAAAGAAGGAAAAAAGAAAACAAGAATAAGATATAGTTGGGAAGAAGAAAGAAAGAAAGAAAGAAAGGTAGAAGAAGAATGAAATATAGTTGGACGAAGAAGAGATGAGAAGAAGAAGAAGAAGAAAGAAGAATGAAATATAGTAAGGGAAGAAAGAAAGAAAGAAAGAAAGAAAGAAAGGTAGAAGAAGAATGAAATATAGTATGGGAATAATAATAATAATAATAATAATAATAATAATAATAATAATAATAATAATAATAATAAGAAGAGAAGAAGAAGAAGAAGAATTAAACATAGTAATGGAGATTGTGTGTTTGCTTGTCTGTTACCGAAACTATATCTTCTTATTATAATGGAGAATTGTGTTTTGCTTGTCTATAACCGAAACTATATCTTCTTATTATAATGGAGATTGTGTGTTTGCTTGTCTATAACCGAAACTATATCTTCTTATTATAATGGAGATTGTGTGTTTTGCTTGTCTGTAACCGAAACTATATCTTCTTATTATAATGGAGATTTGTGTGTTTGCTTGTCTGTAACCGAACTATATCTTCTTATTATAATGGAGATTGTGTGTTTGCTTGTCTGTAACCGAAACTATATCTTTTAATATAATGGAGATTGTGTGGTTTGCTTCTCTGTAACCGAACTATATCTCTTATTATAATGGAGATGTGTGTTTGCTTGTCTGTAACCGAAACTATATAACTACTCAAGTCTCAATTCCTAGTTTCTCGATCATTTTATTTTTATTTAAACCTCAATGCTAGGATATTTACCACGTAACCCACGTGTACGGGTTAGGCACAAGGCCCTATTAATGTGGGACCACCCACAAGCAGTGACTAATGGTGGCGGGTGAAAAATGCGTTGATCCCGTCGGCATTCCTCCTCAAGTGGGGCGTCTCACAGGCACCGGCAATAAAACCCAGCCTGCTCCTTTAAATCGAGGGGGCAGGTATTGCTGGGGGGAATAGTTCCCTGGGATCAACGCTGTTAATTACAGATCCCCCGACGAGGGCCAGATCTACATGATATTTACCGCGTACCCACTTGTACGGGTCAGGCACAAAGTCCCCTATTAACGTGGGACCACCACAAACCGAAGCTCATGGGGTGGCGGGTGAAAAATTGCGTCGATCCCGTCGGCATTCCCCTCAAGGGGGCGCCTCAGGCACTGGGCAATAAACCCAGCCCAGCCCCTTTAAATCGAGGGGCAGGTGTTGCCTGGGGGATGGCCCCTGGGATCGACGCTATTAACTCGTAAGATCTGGCCGAAGCCACTGACCCCCGGCGTGGGCCGGAGCTACATACTAATAAGATGCAATTGTATTTATATATACAACAAAATAGAGGTTACAGTGTGAATGGGAAGGCTAATCTGCATATTGATATTTAAAAATTTGATTTTAAATAATATATGCTGAGTATTATTGATTTTTAATTGTTTTAGTTTTATCTTAATGAATATATGCAAAAATCTCGGGCAAATCTTAACAGAAATTCATTAACTATAAAAGAATAACTGTAATTTTATTCTTTACTTCTAATTTAACTAAATAGTTAAATTAGGAAAGCACTGCAATGAAAGACGGAGTGATGGAAGAGTTAGTTCAGTTGTTGTTTTTTCAATTATACCCCCACCTCTGTTTTCAAATGTGTTATCTGCATTCTTTTTCAGTTTACTTAGACTTTCTAATCTAATATAATATTCTATACATTAAAACTTAATAACTTTCATCCAGAGGGTGGATATATTTGAAAGTAAGAAAGAAAAAAAAGTTGTATTATTTTACATTTATTTGGAGGCTATAGGGTTCGTAAGACCACGAAATTAAATTCCAAGACGCAGAGAAAGAAAACCTTTTTTGTGTTCTGTCTAAGCTTCTCGGGTTTAACGAAAAAGTAAAATGTAAATTAAAATATTATCGAAATGAGTAAAAAACAAAATCTCCAAAAATTATTTTAGTTTTTATTTTCATCATATTTTTCCGATTTTCAGTACTTATTTACAGAGAAGATTCCTTTAAAAATTTTTTTCTTCTATTCCACACTTCGGAACTTTGTCTTTTTATTTATGACGAAAAAGTATCAATCATATATCACCCACATATTTTGTGCCCCCAAAATAAGGGGGAAGGTGAAACGTTAAGTGACCTGAAAAAAATCAAGAAAGTTTTGAAATAAATACTGATGCATTATAAAAATCATTCATTGATAAATCAACAACTGACAATTTCATTAAAATTGGACAGTTCCCTGATTTTTGGTAATTTTTTTTCAAAATTTGTATTGTAAAAACAAGGATTTTTTGAGAAATTGGGTATACTGGCTTACCAGAAAAGAATTACCTTAAAAAAATCTGACTTCATAAAATTTAAACATGAAAGTGAAACTGGGAACTATTAATATTGTACTAGAGAAGTAAGGACGAAACCATACATGAACGTTCTCTCCGTTTTTCATTTTCTTTCATATTTACGCTGGGGTCTGCTGAACTGCAAAACTAACTAGGTGACAAGTTCTCTTTTTCTTGTTTAATCAATACTGGGTCTGGTCTTCTGACTGGGATAAGGTGATCCATCTTTAACTCAAAGTCTCAGATGATTTTATGATGATATTATATAGAACAGATTCTGGTTTAACTCTTTGCGAGTAATCATACAAGTACAAGATTGTGGCCTACACTGGAGTCCATTTGACGGCAAATCTCCCAAGTTACCCAGGATTCTTTACAGTATTCTACCAAGTAAGAATTCGCAGAATTGTAGCTGTAAGGAATTGAACCCGCGGTGCTGTGGTTTGTTTTTCCTTTTCCGAACAATTAACTGTTACGCCACACGGAACAGCCTTAAGCCGATTCCTCCTGGCTATGATAAAAAAAAAGGCAGAAATAAACACACACCCACACACACAAACAATTGCATATATGTTACTTAGAATTCTCAGAAACGCTTGAACGTATCTAACTTCATTCTGTCTCTGTCTTCATGTTTTATGTCTCTTATCTATCTTACCTCTTCACAATATATTCTTCGAAATGGGCACACTATCTGTCGTCCAAAATAGCAGAGGTCATTACCTTAGAAATAACTATATAAACATGCATTTATTAAGAACACACACCACCTACTATGATATATATAATATATATTAATATCATATATTATATATATATATATATATATATATATAGAGAAGAGAGAGAGAGAGAGAGAGAAGAGAGAGACGAGAAGGAGACTCTGAAATGGAACCGCACCGCTAGAAATCAGTTCCTTATTGTATTTGCCATTAGACTTTCTGTCATAAGATACATGTTATAATAGCGTCAACATGAGATTAGGAGTGCGTAAGATTTGAGGCGCGGAATACA
>CM042153.1:972550-997323 GCA_023376005.1 Doryteuthis pealeii | reverse complement strand
AAAAGAGAGAGATGAAAGAATGGGACGGAAATGACATGCTACACAAAAAAGATATAATAAGTAGGAAAGAAAGAAAAGAAAGAAAGAGAGAAAGGAAAGTGATAGAGGGGGTGAGCGCCTGGAAGCCATAATGATAATCTGTTTCAATGGAACATAATGTAAAATCAAGAGAAGGAAAGAAGGGAAAAAAAGAGGAGAGAGAGAGAGAGAGAGAGAGAGAGAGAGAGAGAGTTAAGTAAAGATTATTATACTTTTTTACATATCTAACTATTGGCAATAGCTCTTAAGTAAACATATCTAACATTCTAATAACGAGCAAAAAAGGCACCTTCCGAGCACAAGTATTAAAGTTTTTATTTAATTAGATATCATATTGAATTAGAAAGATTAATGAAATTAAATACGAACATAAAAAAGATTACACTTATTTTTACTTTATTCTAATTGATTTCAATATAAAATTATACATAGGATTGATTTTAAAACGTTTGACAATAAAACAATAAATTTAGAAATGATAACACCAAGTAATTATTTATTAAACCGGTTTTGTTAAAAGTGTGAACAGGAAGGCTAATTTGCATATTGATATTAAAAATATTATTTTAATAAATATGTGCTTAGTATTAATGATTTCGGATTGTTTGGTTTTATCTTCATGAATGAAAAATCTCGGGGATACATCTTAAAAGAAATCCATTAACAAAAAGAAATAACTGTCATTTTATTCTTTACTTCCTATTTTAACTAAATAGTTAAATAAGGAAAATTTAGCAATGAAAGATGGGAGTGATGTAAGAGTAAGTTTCAGTTGTTCTAGTTTTCGATTATACCCCCCTCCTCTGATTCAAATCTTTTTATCTGCATTCTTATTTAGTTTCATTAGCCTTTCTATTTCAAAATAATATTCTATTACATTAAAACTTAAATACTTGCACCGGACGGTGCATTTATTTGCTAGTATAAATGATTTTCATTAATTTCACTAGCATAAATATGCGTCCTCTGGAACAAGTATTTATGTTTTATTACAATTAAATATTACATTGAATTACGAAGATTAATGAAATTAAATATGAACACAAAAAAGATTACACTTATTATTACTTTATTCTAATTGATTTTATATACACAGGATTGTTTTAAATACGTTTGACAATAAAACAATAAATTTAGAAACAGTAACACCAAGTAATTATTTATTAAACACGGTTTTGTTAAAACCAGTATGCAAATTATTCACAACATATACTATGTAAACATTAATTTCTTATTCATATATAAATCACACAGCAGGATTTTAAAAACATTCATAATCTGCATATAATTTTAAGGCAAGTCTATTTCAGCTAGACCTTTATAGAGAAATTATTAATAAGATGCTAATTAATATTATTTAATTACTATTGAGAATATAACGTAAATAACTAAAGGAATAGAAACGTTAGTGGGGACGTAGTTTCGGTTACAGACAGTCAGACATATAATCTCTATTATTATAAGATTAGAAATAAAGAAAATATATAACATTTTAAAACAAAATAAATTTTTAAATTGAAATATATCACAAATTAGACCTGAGCCTATTCTAATATAGACCACCCCAAGCGGAGATTTAAGAGGTTTGAATTCAGTGTTTTCCTTCTCCTAGACTGGTTGCTAACCAAGGTTAAAGGGTCCAGTTTGCCTACTATTTACCTATAGATGGAGGAGAATTATTGGATTCATACCTTTCTCAATGGTATTAGCGCTATTAACTGTGGGTTCGTCCAGGATTTGAATTCTGGTCGACGAGTCCATTCCAACGACTCTGGAAGGGGAGTAGTTAGATTCATACCCTTCCCAAGGGTATTAGCACTATGTGAACTGCGGCTTCGTCCAGGATTTGAACTCTTCTCGACGAGAACCATTTCCAATGACTCTAACCAGTACACCACTGGGGGAGTAGTTAGATTCATACCCTTCCCAAGGGTATTAGCGCCATGTGAACTGCGGTTTCGTCCAGGATTTGAACTCTGGTCGACGAGTCCATTTCCTACGACTGCTAACCAGTACACCACCGCGCTCTCCTTTAATTAATGATTAAATTATCATACTCTGATATATCCACAGGTCCTGCTAGTAGATATTTAATACGTGTTATTTTACAATGGACACAGCGAATTTACTATCGTTAGTTGGTCTGTTACTCTCAACTCATCACCTCTTTCTCCCTTGGATTCATTCTTTTCTCTTTTCTCTCCTCTCTCTATCTCACTTTTTTTTCCTCTTATTTTTGTTCACTTGTTACTTGCCACCCCAGCCGCCATGGCCCAGTCCCACCCTCTCCAACGGGTTAGCATTCTTGGAATGCGCCCCCATCTCACATACCACAGTTTTCCGTGCTCACTAAGGTGTTATTTACAACCTTCAGGTATTTGGGGTCGCCTCTGAGGCTAAAGAGAATATGCGCACGCTATTTAGGAGAAGTCGCTACACTGGAAATTCCGGAAGTGTATATTCATACCAAGAGACAGTGAGCAACAGTTTCTGCCAGTCAAAATTTACATAAGAGAAATAGTTAGCACATCTTACAAGCCATTGATACTGTTTTAGTGAAATATATCTCCACTTGTACTCCCAGGCTAAACTAAACAAAAATAAGTATCTATTTAAATGATTGAGTCCAGAACTGCCGTTTGCAAAAATTAGCTATTGTCACTATCAGCCGGACAGTGATGAATTCTATCCTCTTTTCGCTAGCGCTAAACAAGAAAGGCGTCGATTTAGCACTGTCGGTAGAGCACTCGCCGTGGGATCGCAAGGTTCGAAGTTCTATACCGGTCCCTGACAACTCAGCGTATGAGTAGCACAGATTGGGTAATCTGATCTGTGCGATAAAGTGGAGAGCTGACGGCAGGTGTGCCGCTCCGCTTCAGTAAAACAATCTGCCTGGTTTAGCGCTATCGAAAAGGGGATATACCTCCTCGCTGTCCGGTTGATACCGACAATTGGACACTCTGCCAACAAGAACAAGTTGATTGTTTTTGTGCTATTCCTTCAATGAGTTGGCGGAGACCGGTATCGAACCAGAGACCTAGTCGCGTGCTCTAAAAAACTGAGCTAAGCCGGCCCTTAATCACACTTATAAATGTAGGTTTTTTTTATGTGTGACAAATGAGTGTGTTCTTGTGTCAGACTAAATTAGATTTGATAAATATCAGTTTGGTATGACTTATTGATTTAAAGGCACATGAAACTGTATGTGGTTATCTAATGCCTAGAGGTTACGGTTTATTTTGCGTTTAAGAGATTTTGGTTGGATGATTGGATTTTACGGCATGTCAACCTTTTTGGGGCTATTTTATGCCGAAGACGTTCTGGTTTATTCATTCTTGATGGGTATTCAAAATTTTTTTTAATTCAATTTTTAAACACATTTTTAAATTCATTTTTTTCGATTTCGCCCATTGATGGGATTTTAACGGGTACTACCTCTCTGGGTCAGAGTGGACCTGGGAGTAATAGCGATGATATCAACCAACATATGTTATCTAATGCTAAAATCCTTCTTGTAGAAGAACAACAGTGGTGCTATTTAACCCATAGATGGGGAATGAAGGGGAGTTGATACTATTCCCAAGGGTATTGGTCTAAACGTTGAACGCAATAGGGCGACTGGAGTTCGAACATGCTTACTGCGACGTTACAGTCCTGCACGTTAGCCAGTTATATGATATCAAGTATACCTATCTGACACAAATAGTTTATACACACTTGTATAGTTTTAAATAACTATCTAGTGCCGGTTTAGCTCAGTCGGTAGAGTGTTCGGTTGGGAACCTCAAGGTTCCAGGTTCGATACCGGCCCTCGCTAACTCAGCGTATGAGTAGCACAGCGATCTGTGCGGTAAAGTGAGGAGCTGTCGGTAGGTGTGGCACCACCTCAGGTGCAAAAACAATCTCCTTGGTCTAGAGCTATTGAAAAGGGGATAGACTCCCTAGCTGTATGGCTGATACCGACTCTAAGCCTCCCTGGCGAAAAAAAATTGATAATAATCATTTTTTTCAAGACAGTTATCTAGTTTCGAGTAACTAATAATAATACTTAGTAAACAATTATAGATTCAGGTAACTATTTTAAATACAAATAATTTATAGTTACATGGTCTTTTTATCATATGGGTGCTAGAAGGCGGTGGCTGCGGGTCTACATGTCCTGGGAATGACGTTAAACTCTATCTGATGGTGAGGTTCCAGTTTGGAGGTTTGGGGAATGTGGGGCACCCCTTCATCACCATTGCTCCCTGGTCCACTCTGACCCGGAGTGGTAGTACCTGTTAGGGTCCCATCTATGGGTTAAATAGAAAAATGTATTTATACAAAAATTGTATTATCCATTAAGAATTGATTTATTTCAAAACTTTATCGGCATTAAATGACCCACTGAGGTTGATATGCCGTAAAACAAAACAAACAAACAAGTTACATGGTCTCAAGTATTCCTATCTAATGCAAATAATTTTCAACCATATCTATTTGAGCCATATGTGGCACCCTAGCAGTATAGCAGTATACTTGAAAGCAATGGCCATGAAGGGGTACATCTTCCAGAGATCTACAGAACTGGAGCCTCATCACTAAATGCAGCTTAGTGTCATACCAAGGACACTCGTTTTTGATGGGTATCTTACTGGGGGGGGGGTCACAATCGACTTATTCTAAACCCCATCGTCAGGGTTGTAGATATCAGTTCGATTATTTCACAATGTAGTTTCAAACAAGATTTAGAAATTATCTAACGATGGTGTGAATATAAACATCGAAACACTTACAAAATGCCAATTTCTGACATTTAATCTTGTTACATTTAATCTTGTTATTCTCAGTCAGTTTGTACTTTATATCTAAATTAATAATGGAGATTCGCTTCCGGTTTTTGTCTGTAACAAAAAATACGTCACTGCTTAAGTCACATTACCCAAAATCGTCATAACTTAGAATAAGTACACTCAAAATTTGAACATGCAACATTAGACAGTCCTCATTGTTTTTTTTTGTTTTTTTTAAGTTTTAATAAATACATGACTGGTATTATATATCTATATATAGTTTGTTTTATTTTAATACATATTTAAAGTTTACATTTCAAATAGTTTTATTTTCTAATCTTTTAATGAATTTGATGATTTTACTTACTTAGGGTACAAACTCGCTGACATTGAATTTTTTACTCCCACCCCTCAGGCAATACGTTTCAAAAATCCATTTATACATCGCCCGGAGTGCGTTTTTTATTTTGTACTAGTCTAAATAAATACTTTAATGAACAGTTAGATATAAAAGGAGAACTCAAAATTTATACATCTATATATTAATATCATCATCATCATCATCATCATCATGTCGCGCAATAAGCACGGATATCCATGACAATCTCTCGCCAACTTTCCCTATCATTCATTGTCACAGGGAGGTCCTCTGCGCGGCATCCAGCATCTTCGCATAGCTGGTCAATGTAGGTCCATGCTGGGCGGCCCACACTAGCATGTCCGTGTGTTGGCTTCCACAGGAGAACGTCGCGTATGAGCTCGTCCTTGCTTCTCCAGCAGTGTCCAGCATGCCGTGTCCGTCTAACTCGAATGGTTTGTGATATGGGGGGCAGGTGGCCATACAGCTGATTCCTCGTGGGGTGCTGTTTCCACGATTTGTTCAAGACCGCACGCAGCATTCTTGTGCAGCTTCTATCAAGCTTATTCTCAAGGCGCTTCGTTAGGGTCAAGGTGGTGCAGCTATACAGCAGTACTGATATAACCACAGCCTGGAAGAATTGTCGCTTAAACTTGTCAGTAAGATCAGACTTCCATATGACTGATAATGTGTTTGTGGCCGACCATGCTTTTCCTATTCGTGTATTTATATCGCTTTCAGTGGATGAGACATTACTACCTAGGTATGTGAATTGTTCCACTGGCTTTAGGGTCTCCTAAATCTTACATCCGTGATCATCCTGCAACACCCTCAGTTTAAAAAATAAGACCGTCCAAATTGTTCAAGATGCAATGCAAAAATGTAAATCCAGATTGTCTGGTGTCACTTAATCGTAGATTTCTTTTTTTGTTTCATTTCATTTCACCCAATTTTAAAAATGAAACATTCCAAATGGTCTTGCGTCGCTTAAATGCCCAACGTAAAATTAAAATAAATTTAGATAAATAAAAAGGTTACATGTTTGTTTTATTTGTAATATTGAAATTGTAAAATACGGAACATATTATATATGTCGTCCCGGTCCCCTGCTTTAATTTACGCTATGTTTTAGCGAGCCGGCATAAGGCGAATTTGCGGCCCAATTTAGATATTTTCCGAGTCGTGTGTTTGTCACCTTTTTGTCAACAAATTAATGTAGATATTTTAAATGCCTCCACACCCAGATATTTATCGGCAAATCAGTGTAATTTTTAAAAAAAAACTCTTTTAAGAAATAGTGTGTGTGTGTGAGAGAGAGAGAGAGAGAGAGAGAGAGAGAGAGAGAGAGAGAGAGTTAAATCGAGATTATCATATTTTTACATATTGAACTATTTGTCATAGCTCTCAAGTAAACATATCAAATATTGTAATAATTAAATTATCATACTGTGGTATATCCACAGGTCCTGCTAGTGATTTAATAATTATTTAATTCGCATTAGTACTGAATACCGATAACTCCATCACTACTGGGGTTTATCATGTATGTGCTAGAAGGCGGTGATTGAGGGGCTTAGTGTCTTGGGTATGACGTTAAATTGCATCTGATGGTGAAGTTCCAATTTTGGAGTTCTGGAGGTAATTTATGAGGAAGTGCGTCCCGGTCTCCCGCCTCAAAAACCGCTACCCGGTGACTATCAAAATAACAACCCCAGCTCGTCGTAATTCTTGTTTATTTATCGTAATTTATCGTAATTCTTGTTTAGATATGAAGATGGATATATAGTTTGGAATAGACTGAGATAGATAGATAGATAAACAAACAAAATAATATAGATAGATATAAACAAATAGAGATAGATAGATATTTTAGACAAGTAAATGTATTTGGGGGGAGGTCGCATCTTTCTTTGTCGTAATTCTTGTTTATTTAAACTAAAAACAAGACATTAAACAAACATGAATAAAAAAAATCTTAGTATTTAAAGTAATATAGATAAATATGAACAAATTGAGATAGATGGATAGTTTTGAATAGACTGAGCTGGGTCGTTATTTTAATAGTCACCGGGCAGCAACTCTTGAGGCAGGAGACCGGGACGCACTTTCTCTTAAATTACCGTTCTGGAGACTGTGGATTGCCGGTTCATCAGCATCACTCCCAATACCTGTTAGGGTCTTATCTATTACTTAAATAGAAACAATGGGTTTAAAAAAATTGTGTATAAACAAAAACTGAGCTTAATCTTTTAGAAAATTGAATACCTATCAAGAATTGATAAAACAAAACGTCTTCGGCATAAAATAACCCAGCAAGGGTTGATATGCCGTAAAATCCAACCAACTAATAATTACTACTTATAACTCATTTCCATTGTAATAGATAAACTATATATTATTTGAAAATATAAACTATATAAATTAGGAATTTAATAAACAAATTGGATTACTTTAAATGGAAAAAATTATTTGCGAAATTTGTAATTAATTTCGAAAATTATTTTTTACTCTCATCCTTTGTTCAGTAATACGAAGTTAACTAGAAAGTTTAGAAATAAATAAGTACTTACGATTTTGTGTAAATCTTATGTGTAAAATATTCAAATAATTCATTAACTAATAACTTATAGATGCTCGCAACATTTTGTTTGAATGGGGAATTTTCCATTTCAAATTGTTTTATTTATTTTACTCCTTTAATAAATTTGATGATTTAATTTACTTATGATAAAACCCCTGTAAGATTCAAAGTTAATTAATGAACATACAATTCTGACACGTTGTGAGACAAAACATTTAATATATATAGCAACACATGGAAACGATAATTTACATAAAGTACAGGAAAATAGAACATGTAAATACATATACAATATTTAGGTATAAACAAGATACTATAATATAATATAATAAGATACAATAATAGTTGTAGCCGACAATATTTTATTATCAGCAGGTGCTGGTATAGGGACAGTTCCGCAAATTGGCTGATTTTGGCTTAATCAGTTAATTATATCCCTTAATTAGAAAAATCAATAACCAAATTTGGCGTGTTTCTTAGTTAGAAGGATATTAATCTATATGCAAGATTTCAAATCTGAGTGACTTCTCTTTTCTGTGTTATAGATCGACACGTACATACCAAAAACTTACTCTTATATATATATATATATATATATATATATATATATATATATATATATATAGAGAGAGAGAGAGAGAGAGAGAGAGAGAGAGAGATAGATTAAGAATTGAAGGATGAGTAAGTAAATGAGTAAATAAAAGTAGTGCGAAAATATAGATGATAAGATGTTTATTGGGTAAAATAATGTATCTTGTGTATTTTATTGAAAAATTGTTGACAGAAATTGCAGGAAGGTATTTTCGGTTATGTATTTTGAAAGCTTTCTTTTTGGCACGTTGTATGAAATGTTTTGGATATTGTTGTAAGATTCAAAGTTAATTAATGAACATACAATTCTGACACGTTGTGAGACAAAACATTTAATATATATAACAACACATGGAAACGATAATTTACATAAAGTACAGGAAAATAGAACATGTAAATACATATACAAGAGTAGAGATAAAAGATACAATAAGATTTAAGGACACATTCATGAATGGTAAATACTAGATACAATATTTAGGTATAAACGAGATACCCAAATGTACGTAAAATATAAATGTTACAGACATGGAACTAAAGGATAGTCCATGCTGTATAAAGGACTTACAGTAATGTAAGGGGGGGGACAAAGCCCCAACGAGAAAGGGGTAGATAGACTCTAGCCCATACCAGTTCGTTGAGAAGATCCAGCTAAAAGAGGAAGACAAGTTCAAACAAGGCGCTTAAATACCAGAGGTCCCCTAGTGGGAACAAACGGCAACGCAGTGGGAAGATAACTCTTCCGGGCAAAGGGAAGATAATCCCCTACACCCCCATGGCATTGAATTTTTAACGCCGCCCCAATCAGGCAATATGTTTCAAAATATTTTTTTGCTAGTCTAATAATAATCGGGATCAGGTCTCTATTTGTCAGTAACAAAATCTACGTCACTGTTTATGTCACATTATCCAAAATCGTCACGACATAGAATAAATACACTCAAAATTTGAGCATGCAACCTTAGACGATACTCATTGTTTTATTTTTTTTGTTTGTTTTGTTTTTTTTTTTTTTAACTTTTTATAAATACATACCCGGTGATATATATCTATATACAGTTTGTTTTATTTTAATATATATTTAAAGTTATCAGAACTAAGTTTACATTCCATATTGTTTTAATTTTTTACTCCTTTAATAAATTTGATTATTTTACTTACTTATGGTACAAACTCTCTAACATTAGATTTTTAAATTACCCCCCCCTCAGTCAATATCTTTCAAAAATTAATTTTTACACCGCCCGGTGGGGAGGGGACATTCTTTTCTTTCTTAGTTAAACTATAATTACTTAATGACTATGTCATCACTACTTCGAATTTCATTCTCAACGCGCGTCTTCGTTGCTAACTCCAGTTTTCAAGAATGCTCGCCTATCGGCGGGGCTTAGAATACGCTGGCTGTAGAGTTGTAAGACACTCCCTCCACAAAAGAGATGTCCTGGTTTTCACCCTAAACTGAATCCGACGGCCAAGTTTCGATTCTGGAGCTCTGGGGAATGTGAAGTACTTATTCATTGTCATTATTCTCAGATACATTCGGACCCAAAATTCAAAGTGTTAAACTGCATTTCAAGGTGATATTCCGATTTTTAGAGCCCTGGGGAGTGTAGATTAACCCTTCACCACCATTATTCACATGTGTCAGTATCACGCGAACAGCGAGTGATTATATTCCCTTTTCGCTAGCGCTTGATCAAAGAGGATGTTTTTGCTGAGGTGGAGCGCCAAATCTACTTCAGCTCTCAGATGCTTTACCGCACAGATCAGATTATCAAAGTTATGCTACTTACGCGCTGATTTGGCGAGGACCGATATCGAATCCGTAACCTTGCAATTTCGAGGCGGATGTTCGACCGATTGAGCTAAACATGTCCCTGGTAAATAAAGCTAACCAAATCATCACATTTCGGTATCAAATATCCCAAAAGGTGTTGGTATTCCGTTAAACAAATAAACCAAATAAAATCATTAAATTTTGTCATTAAATAACCCATAAAGTGTTGATATGCCGTTAAACAAATAAACCAAATAAAATCATTAAATTTTGTCATTAAATGACCCATAAAGTGTTGGTATTCCGTTAAACAAATAAACCAAATAAAATCATTAAATTTTGTCATTAAATGACCCATAAAGTGTTGATATGCCGTTAAACAAATAAACCAAATAAAATCATTAAATTTTGTCATTAAATGACCCATAAAATGTTGATTTACCATTAAACAAATAAACCAAATAAAATCATTCAATTTTGTCATTAAATGACCCATAAATGTTGATTTACCATTAAACAAATAAACCAAATAAAATCATTAAATTTTGTCATTAAATGACCCATAAAGTGTTGATATGCCGTTAAACAAATAAACCAAATATAATCATTAAATTTTGTCATTAAATGACCCATAAAGTGTTGATATGCCGTTAAACAAATAACCAAATAAAATCATTCAATTTTGTCATTAAATGACCCATAAAGTGTTGATTTACATTAAACAAATAAACCAAATAAAATCATTAAATTTTGTCATTAAATGACCCATAAAGTGTTGATATGCCGTTAAACAAATAAACCAAATAAAATCATTAAATTTTGTCATTAAATGACCCATAAAATGTTGATTTACCATTAAACAAATAAACCAAATAAAATCATTAAATTTTGTCATTAAATAACCCATAAAGTGTTGATATGCCATTAAACAAATAAACCAAATAAAATCATTAAATTTTGTCATTAAATGACCATAAAGTGTTGATATGCCGTTAAACAAATAAACCAAATATAACATTAAATTTTGTCATTAAATAACCCATAAAGTGTTGATATGCCATTAAACAAATAAACCAAATAAAAATCATTAAATTTTGTCATTAAACCCATAAAGTGTTGATATGCCGTAAACAAATAAACCAAATAAAATCATTAAATTTTTCATTAAATGACCCATAAAGTGTTTGATATGCCGTTAAACAAATAAACCAAATAAAATCATTAAATTTGTCATTAAATGACCCATAAAGTGTTGATAAAACAAATAAACCAAATAAATCATTAAATTTTGTCATTAAATGACCCATAAAATGTTGATTTACCATTAAACAAATAAACCAAATAAAATCATTAAATTTTCGCCATTAAATGACCCATAAAGTGTTGATATGCCGTTAAACAAATAAACCAAATAAATCATTAAATTTTGCCATTAAATGACCCATAAAGTGTTGATATGCCGTTAAACAAATAAACCAAATAAAATCATTAAATTTTGTCATTAAATGACCCATAAAATGTTGATTTACCATTAAACAAATAAACCAAATAAATCATTAAATTTCGCCATTAAATGACCCATAAAGTGTTGATATGCCGTTAAACAAATAAACCAAATAAAATCATTAAATTTCGCCATTAAATGACCCATAAAAGTGTTGATATGCCGTTAAACAAATAAACCAAATAAAATCATTAAATTTGTCATTAAATGACCCATAAAATGTTGATTTACCATTAAACAAATAAACCAAATAAAAATCATTAAATTTTGTCATTAAATGACCCATAAAGTGTTGATATGCCGTTAAACAAATAAACCAAATAAAATCATTAAATTTCGCCATTAAATGACCCATAAAGTGTTGATATGCCGTTAAACAAAAATAAAAATCATTAATTTTGTCATTAAATGACCATAAAGTGTTGATTTACCATTAAACAAATAAACCAAATAAAATCATTAAATTTTGTCATTAAATGACCCATAAAGTGTTGATATGCCGTTAAACAAATAAACCAAATAAAATCATTAAATTTTGTCATTAAATGACCCATAAAATGTTGATTTACCATTAAACAAATAAACCAAATAAAATCATTAAATTTTGTCATTAAATAACCCATAAAGTGTTGATATGCCATTAAACAAATAAACAAATAAAATCATTAAATTTTGTCATTAAATGACACATAAAGTGTTGATATGCCGTTAAACAAATAAACCAAATATAATCATTAAATTTTGTCATTAAATAACCCATAAAGTGTTGATATGCCATTAAACAAATAAACCAAATAAAATCATTAAATTTTGTCATTAAATAACCCATAAAGTGTTGATATGCCGTTAAACAAATAAACCAAATAAAATCATTAAATTTTGTCATTAAATGACCCATAAAGTGTTGATATGCCGTTAAACAAATAAACCAAATAAAATCATTAAATTTGTCATTAAATGACCCATAAATGTTGATTTACCATTAAACAAATAAACCAAATAAAATCATTAATTTCGCCATTAAATGACCCATAAAGTGTTGATATGCCGTTAAACAAATAAACCAAATAAAATCATTAAATTTCGCCATTAAATGACCCATAAAGTGTTGATATGCCGTTAAAAAATAAACCAAATAAAATCATTAAATTTTGTCATTAAATGACCCATAAAATGTTGATTTACCATTAAACAAATAAACCAAATAAAATCATTAAATTTTGTCATTAAATGACCCATAAAGTGTTGATATGCCGTTAAACAAATAAACCAAATAAATCATTAAATTTTGTCATTAAATGACCCATAAAGTGTTGATATGCCGTTAAACAAATAAACCAAATAAATCATTAAATTTCGCCATTAAATGACCCATAAAGTGTTGATATGCCGTTAAACAAATAAACCAAATAAAATCATTAAATTTTGTCATTAAATGACCCATAAAATGTTGATTTACCATTAAACAAATAAACCAAATAAAATCATTAAATTTTGTCATTAAATGACCCATAAAGTGTTGATATGCCGTTAAATAAATAAACCAAATAAAATCATTAAATTTTGTCATTAAATGACCCATAAAGTGTTGATATGCCGTAAAACAAATAAACCAAATAAAATCATTAAATTTCGCCATTAAATGACCCATAAAGTGTTGATTTACCATTAAACAAATAAACCAAATAAAATCATTAAATTTCACTTTAAATGACCCATAAAGTGTTGATATGCCGTTAAACAAATAAGTCACGATAAATGTTGAAGAATGCAAAGTCACTGTTGTCATGACATGGGTGCGGAGTGCACCTGTTGACACGAAATGTATTGTATATAAAAAGAATTCACGTTGTTTTTACCTACTTATCTACTTATGTGTTCATTGCTGATAGTGTCAATTGGTGCGTTGTGACAAAACTATCCATATTGATTTTTAGTTTTGTTTAATTTAACAGAAAGGTAGAAATGGGAGACGGATTTCATTTGGTAATAATTTTTCTGATTTTGTTAAATAAAACGAAAGGGAAACTACCAATTCAAAGATAATCGTGACGTAGTTTCGGTTACAGACAAACACATAATCTCCATTATAATAAGATGTTGTGAGGTTTTAAGGGGTCAAATAAGAACAAAATGACAGGTAACAAATCTAGAAAAATGTATTAACAGAAAGTAGACAAATACAATAGAGAGATGTGGAAATTACATCCGACAAACAGAGTTATTGGCACTCGCATTGGCTTACTGCTAAGCCACAATTTCCCTGTTATTTATAGTAACCTGTCGGCTCATTCCATTAGTCTTATAGGGGGTATCACCTATAACATAAGATATGCTATTTGTCCGAATTTTTTTTTTAGACGTGGCTTGATAATTGGGTGTGATGGTCACGGTTGATGTGCCATTCACGTACAACTCGTTACAAACATACAAGTCATTTATAACAAATATCCGAGGTAGGGTTATCGTTCTTGTTCTACGAGCCTCGCTACCAACCAACGAATCACAGGCCAGCATTCTTTAGCAGCAAAACCAAAGAGACAAATTCTTCCTTTTCTGATCGAGCCTCCCCGAAGATAGACGTGCAACAAGGCGTCTCTTATATTCATCCGAGCGAACAGAAGGCCGTAGCAAGGACTCTGATAATTCACCCTACCTCAGGAACTCAGTTAAGTGGACTGTGTTATTTATATAATCATTCCTGCAGACAAAACCTTAGTTTGCAAGTAATTAATTGTTTCTTTATGTAATATAATACAAGTCGTTTTTGAATTCTACGTCGTGTTCGTGTTTTTCTCCTTTTAATTCTTGTCTGTCTACAGCCGTGGCCTGAATCACTACACATTTAAATAAACAAATAATCTGGCATCTACCCAAAAATATCCGGATATTTTTGGCGTCGTTAACGACGCATACAATCATATTTTCACGAAATAAAACAGTTAAATAGAATATTCTTTAAAAATACTGAATTATAGAAATATACCTTTTTACTATAAGATATATCTCGTTAAATAGATACTTATTTTGTAAGATAGCTGTAATGGTGTTGTTGTCCGAGGAGGCGTCTTTGGAAATGGACTGGACAAACTTTTTTCCCCCTCCACCCAATAGTTATGGGTAAAATAGTTGTTGTATCATCGAGGTGAAATGATACACAGACGAAATTGAGTGCTTACTATATTTATTCAACACCAGTATCCGGTTCTAACGGATACATACAAAACACAGAACAATAAGTTACAAAACCATTAACAACACAACTTAAAAGAAATAGAGGAGGGTCACATGCGGTATACCAAACGCAGTAAGATCAGTTCGAATATTAATCAGCTTATTAATCCACTGTTAAAGTTCTTAATCGGAAACTATTTAAGGCTATGAGCCAGGCCATCTGATAGAGTGCTGAAGGGGTGTTAGCTACTCTACAACAATAGTGGAACAGACTAGGCTCTTTATTCTTAGTAAGGCAACCAGTTTAGAAACAAGAAAACTCTGAATTCAAAACCGGATGAGTATTATTAGAGGAATCCGTGTCCCTTACCACTATAAACAAAACACCTGTGTAGGCCGTCTATAAGTTTAGATATTTAATTAAACCAGGGGTCTCCAAACTACGACCCGCGGGCCGGATCCGGCATTTTGTCAGGCCCGCTGATGGTACTTAAATTTGTAATGTTTTTGATAAAGTTTTGAAAATAAATACGTTGATTAAATATGTTTTTGTGCATCTTACGCCAATTATCCATGAATATAAAATGGAAAGATAATTTTGTTTTACATCTTTTTCTCAGAACTTTCGTTCTGGCTAGCAAGTATTGAACTCAATAATAATGTGGCCCGCTCTCGTTATTTTTTCAGTTATTCGGCCCATAGTGAAAAAAGTTTGGTGATCCCTGAACTAAACTGTCGAACACTCAGACAGGATCTTCCTCCGTGAACTAGAGTCAAGAAAATGAGGTTGGTTGGTTGGTTGGTTAAGTTTTACGGCATGTCAACCCATTCGGTCATTTTATGCCGAAGACGTTTTGTTTTATTTATTCTTGATGGGTGATCAATATTTTTCAAACACATTTGTTTTTATATAACCCATAGATGGGTCCCTGACAGGTACCCCCACTTCGGGTCCGAGTGGACGTGAGAGCAATGGCGATGAAAAGGTGCTCTACATTCTCCAGACTTCCGGAACTGAAACATCACCATCAGATAGAGTTTAACGTCATTTCCAGTACATGAAGACCCTCAGCCACCGCTTTCTAGCACATATATGATAAAAACGGTTAGGGGTTGTCATAAGCGCAATAGGATCGGGAAGATCATATAGATGTTAGGGAGGGAAATGAGGTAATTAATATTTGTGAACTGATATGAGGGTAATTCCATGTCAAATCATCCAGGCTATGTTACCCACCACCTTCAATTTTTCTGAAATGTTGTCTAAGTGTGGATTATCATAAAGTGAGGCAATCTCCAATATTTGAGCTTTCAATTCTAAAAATTGGCGGAGTTATATCAATTTTTTATATTTTCAAATTTGTGGGTGGTCGCGAAAAATGGCGACTTTTTGTAACATATTTTTGTCTATAAAATGAGTTCTAGAGCATCCCTACTCCTACAAATTGGTTTCTAAGGGCATTTTAGCCCAAGGAATCTAAAATTCTATCAAAAAGTCTGAAAGTTAACCAATTTTAAGTTATTAATGATTTCTGATTTGTAAAATTTTAACTGATTTTGTAGCTTGGAAAATATTTCAGAAGAATTGAAGTGGGTGGGTGACAATTTTACTTTTTTCTGGATAATCTGACATCCGCCCCGAAGCAGTAGTATTTAACCCATAGATGGGACCCTAATAGGTACTACCACTCCGGGTAAGAGTGGACCAGGGAGCAATGGTGATGAAGGGGTGCCCCACATTGCCCAAACCTCCAAAACTGGAACCTCACCATCAGATAGAGTTTACCGTCATTTCCAGGACATGTGGACCCTCAGTCACCGCCTTCTAGCACCCATATGATAAAAAGGGGTTGGGGCTTGCCATAATGGCAATAGGGTTGGGAATAGTTAAAAAGAAAGAAAAAGGAGATAATTTGCGATACTAGTGTGTTTTAAATTTATCAAATTTAAAGCAACGGGTTAGAACCAACAGGAGTTGTGTCCCTTGAAGTGAGATTTAACTAATGAAACGGCTAGGGTGGATAATTTGATTGAAGCATACGGAAAGATTTTACATCATTTCAAATGCTGATTTTAATTTTCTAACCCGATAATTTGTCGTCCGGCAACATGAGATGGGGGACCAGTGAGCTTCGGCCTCTGGACCGGTTAAGTAATGTTAATAGCATTAATCCAAGGGGATATCCCTCCAGGCAATATCTGCCCCCTTGATTTAAAGGGACAGGGCTGGGTTTGTTGCTCAGTGCATGAGGCGCCCCCACACTTTTGAGGGTGAATGCCGACAGATCAACGCATTTTTGCATCTACTATCTCTTGAGTCTCTGCTCGTGGCTAGGCCCACATTAAAATGTCCTTGTGTCACACCCGTATACGTTGAATACATGGTAAGTAACCGATTGTCCGTGTTGTTTGGAATTAGCCGACATTATTCTGTGAATCTGCTACTGGGGCGCTTTGATTCAGTTTTAAGTTTCGTTTTTATTTGTAATTGAAGGGTTTATAGACCGACCCGTTAAAATGAATATGTAAAACCCGAACGGTAGGAGGAAGACAAAATTAAGAACTGTATATTCGGCAAATTTCAGTAAGGAGCAATGAAAATTTGTGCTAACATAGAATTTTAGTGAGTTCGATTCTCACTGGGTGCCCCATTCTTCTGGCCACGTAATCTAAACTTTTTTTTTAATCGACGGGGCGGCCTAAAGTCGATATCAGCCAGACAGCGAGAGAGTCTATCACCTTTTCAATAGCGCTAGACCAAGGAGATTGTTTTTGCGTCCGAGGTGGAGCACCACACCTACCATCAGCTCCTCACCTTACCACAGAGATCCCTGTGCTACTCATAGGCTGAGTTGGCGAGGGCCCGTATCGAACCAGGAACCTTTCGATTCCTAGTCGAACGCTCTACCGACTGAGCTAAGCCGGCCCTTGTAAGCTAAACTTAATTAATGTCAATATTTCATCTGAGGGTTACACAGGTGGTGTAATTGATTAGATTAGCCAGGCTAGCAGACTATTGTTACTGAATTCGATTCTCACTGGGTGTTCCGCTATTTTGACCTTAGGCAAAGCTTAGAAAATGGCAATGTTTCATCTGAGGATGTCGCACGTGTGTAATGGTTAAAGAGTCAGACAAGCAAAACAGTATCAATCCTCCTTGTTCTTTCACTATATATACAGGTTGTTCGAGATAAATTTGACAGTTTCATAAGGAAAAAGAAAAAGTGCTTGGTAATAATAAAATTTAATGGATTGTAAAGAAATTCAACAGGCATGGAAATTACACCAATGTCAATGAGTTTCACTCAAAATAAACGCCATTAGCGTCGATCACAGCCTCAATCCTGCTCCGGAACCTGGAGCAAGCTGATGTTACAGTTTCCCTGCGAAGGCTCTCAAAAGCTACCTTAATTCTGTCGATTAACTGGGCTTTTGTAGTACTGGCACGGCGATTGATGTCTTTCTCAACAGTACCACATACATAATAATCCATGGGGTTAAGATCTGGGGAGTTCGGAGGTCAAACATTGGGACTGGTGTACTCGTAAAAATTCGCCGACAACGATTTTTGATATTTCCCATAGGTGTGGTAGGGGCCGAATCCTGCTGCCATACATATGGCCTACCATTGGCTATCCTTGTTATCCAGGGCTTGACTGCAGTGTTTAGCAACTCCACGTAAGCATCTGAGGGTCCTCCAACTAATTACTTTATATACACAGAGGAACACAGGACAATAAAAATCTGTTTTCAACTGCCTTAAAAGTAATAAAGAATTCATCATTTGCATCTGATGATTGGGAACACTAGACATTTGGTTTAGGCTTCCTGAAATAGGCTATGATGCTAAAAATCCAAATCTTTTATATTTTTTTTACTATATATATATATATATATATATATATATATATAGAAATGCCTACATAGACTTTATTTTTGCACTCATGAACCTAACAATGCTGATGGCAAGGGGAGGTAATCTGCACTATTTCTGCAGTCACCAAATAAACTATTCTTTGCATTGAGAAAACGCGAGTCTTATCTGAAAAGCATTTACTTGTAACCCATCTTTGTTAATTCGTTAGCTACAAGATAAGACAAGCCCAGTCTGCCCTGTTTATAAGGAAAAGAGGGGCTGTAATGGGAATGGCGAAGCAGAAGAAGAACCTTGGGGGTCTGGGGTGGGGGCGATCACTGGCGCCTCGCTGCTATGCTTCGACAGTTACGACAGTCGTAATCGCGACCGATCTTGAAAGTTCTGTATTTCATCTTAGCGAATCGTCGGCATCGACCCCCACCAACTTTTTTATTCTTATTTCTTTTTTTTCTTTTTTTCATTTTTTGGTTTTGTTTTGTTGGTACGGTACGACATTCCTCGTTTGATTCTTCGCGCGCTATTCACCGATTTCCACTCCCCGACGATTCTCACAGAGTTTTTTTTTGTTTTTGTTTTGCTTTTTTTTTTTTTTGCGGGGATTGTTTTTAGCTAATTCATTCTTTTTAATCCGTTTCCTTTTTAGATTTGTGTTTTTTTTTTTTGTTTATTTGTTGTTTTTTTTTCAGAAGAATCTTCGTTCATTTTTATAAATGAACGGCTGCTTTTCTGTCATTCTGGGACGAAGTGTGTCAGTGTGGGTAGGCATCTACCCAACCCGTTCTCCACGGATAGGATGTGACACAAGATCTCAAGTATAGGGCAGCGAGGACCGAACTCATTCTTCTATTGTACTGGATCTGCGAGACTAGCTTGCGAACCATTACATCTTGCTGCTAGGCATCTACCCATCCCGTTTCGCAGGGATAGGATGTGACACAAAGTCTGAAGTATATATATATTTACCAACCCCTCCGCACGGGCAGGATGTAAGACAAGGTAATTTTTTTAAACGGAGTTCAACAGGTTTGAATTCAGAGTTTTCCTTCTCCTAGACCGGTTGCCTAACCAAGGTTAAAAAGCCCAGGCTGCCCTACTATTTATCCTTAGCTGAAGGGAGAGTAGGATTCATACCTTTACCAAGGGTATTAGCGCTAAGTGAAATGCAATTACCACGCCCAGGATTTGAACTCGGAGCGACAAGTCCATTTCCCATGCCTTTAACCATTACACCATGCGCAAAATCTGAAGTATACGGCATCAAGCGAGTGTCGAACTTTTTTTTCTGTTGCACTGGATCTGCAAGACCAGCTTGCTAACCATTACATCTTGCAGCTTGGCATCTACGAAGCCGTTCTCCAGGGATAGGATGTGACACAAAGTCTCAAGTATAGAGCAGCGAGGACCGAACTCGTTTTTCTGTTGTACTGGATCTGCGAGACTAGCTTGCTAACTATTACATCTTGCAGTTAGGCATCTACTGAATTCGATCACCACGGATAGCATATGACACAAGGTCTCAAGTATAAGGCATCCACCGAGGGCCGAACTCGTTCTGCTATTGTACTGGATCTGCGAGACTAGCTAGTTAACCATTACATCTTGCTGCTTGAATGATTATTGCATGGCTACAGTAAAGAAAATTGTTACTGAAACAAAAAAGTCAAAAAGTTCGATGATATGAAAATATCTACATAAAAGAATGAACTAAATATTCCACAGAAAGCGATGTTAACACTCGAATAGGAAAGGCATGGTTGGCCACAAACAAATTATCAGTCATATGGAAATCCGATCTCCCCGACAAGCTAAAGAGACGATTCTTTCAGGCTGTGGTTGTGTCGGTACTGCTGTATGGCTGTACCACCTGGACCCTAACGAAGCGCCTTGAGAATAAGCTAGATGGGAGCTGTATAAGAATGCTGCGAGCGGTCCTGAATAAGTCGTAGAAACAGCACCCCACAAAGAAGCAACTGTATGGCCACTTGCCCCCCATCTCACAAACCATACGAGTAAGACGGGCTAGACATGCAGGACACTGCTGGAGAAGCAGGGATGAGCTCGTAAGCGACGTACTACTGTGGAAGCCAGCACATGGGCACGCTAATGTGGGCCGCCCAGCCAGAACCTACATTGACCAACTATGTAAGGATGCTGGCTGCTGCGTGGAGGAACTCCCAGAGTCGATGAATGATAGGGAAGGTTGGCGAGAGATTGTCATGGATATCCGTGCAAATAGCGCGTCATGATGATGATGATGAAAATATCAAAATATATTTACAAAACACTTCAGAAAAACTATCGTTGTTAGCGATAAAACTTAATGACTATGCAGCATCCTTGTGTAGTTTCAATTTGGGTTTTGCATTAAAGTAGGACAAGCATACAGTAGTACTGACACGATTACTGCTTGGAAGCCGCCCTGTCGGCTGGGGTGTTAAAAAACACCGACTGCACCACTGCAGGAGGGTAAGACTCCCTCAATGTTATTATTAAACTTGTGTCATTAAGTAAATAATTCAATGGATGTTATTTGTATTTTATTTTTCATTCTCGCCTTAGAACCACAAGGTTCTGGGTTCGATACTGGCTCTCGCCAACTCAGCGCATGAGTAGCACAGATTAGATATATGCAATAAAATGGTAAGTTGCAAGTGCCAGGTATCTCTAAGGTGGCGGAGTTAATTCCTAAAATACACTTAGTATTTTTGTAATTTAACACTACCTACTTGAACCGTTTCACAGCAGCTTTCCCACCACTGCGAACAACCGTAAACCGCTTGCAGCGGTTTTCACGCGTTTTCATTATAAATTCACAGAAGGACTCAGATTACTCGGACTTTATTTGGACCATATGACCTTTAGGCACCCATTTTGCGATCTCGTTTCATAGGGACCTTTTTTTCATTTACACCGTCAAAATCCAGTTGTTTGTTAACAGACGATTTTTAGATTTTTAAAAATTTATAAAACTAACCCTAACACTAACAAAAAACCGGATTTTGACGGTGTAAATGAAAAAAAAATGTCCTTATGAAACGAGATCGCAATAGGGGTGCTTAAAGGTCATATAGTCCCTTTATTTGAATAGAATAAGTCCTAAGGTGAATAGAAAGTTAACTTTGAAATATTCCATCATACAGGGAAAAATACAAAAAAAAATTGTTACAACCGTGGGGGGAATTTGGGAGTCAAAGAGTATTTCTACCATTGTAGTTCTTTTAGACAATAACAAAATAAATGAAATTATTCTAACTAATTATTATTCTGATAACTCCATTGCAATCTATTAGATTACCATATGCCTTAGTTGAATGAGCTGCCTATCTTTATTAATAACTTTATTAAAATAACTTGATTAGCTAAATTAAAGCTAGTAGAAAAATTGACAAGATGAGATGTATTTTAAAATTTTTTAAATAATTTATCATAATTATTTCAATTTATTATCTCGATGTATACATAAATTATATATATCATATCTACATCTATATTTCTATTTCTATATTTTTTATTAATAATGGAGATTCGCTTCCGGTTTTTGTAAGTAGCAAAAACTACGTCACTGCTTACGTCACACTACGTAAAATCGTCATAAAATAGAATACATTTGAGCATGCAATATTAGACAGTCCTCATTGGTTCTTTTAAACACGTTTTAATATATACATACCTGGTATTATCTATCTATATATAGTTTGTTTTATCTTAATATATATTTAAAGTTATCAGAACTAAGTTTCCATTTCAATTGTTTTATTTTTTACTCCTTTAATAAATTTATTTTATTTTTTACTCCTTTAATAAATTTGATGAATTTACTTTACTTATGATACAAACTCTCTGATATTAAATTTTCAACTCCCATCCCTTCAGGCAATATTTATTTTACGTCGCCCAGAGGGCGTTTTTTATTTTGTTAGTCTAGATAATAAATGTTATGCTTAAGTAATAGGTAGCAGCTACTTTTTACAATATCACATTTTTTCATTAATTCCGGCATATATATTTAGTACCTAAACTTTGACCCCTTGTATCATTACATATTTACTGATAGGATTATTAATATCGGTTTCTGTGAATGAGATATTACTACCTAGGTACGTGAATTGTCCTACCGCCAAGTGTAGAGATGCCTTTTTTTCTTTTTAAACACATGGACTCGGTTTTGTCGGAGTTCACATAGAGGCCGATGTTTCGTGCTGCCATTTCTAGGCTATATGCTCCCAAATTTTCTTGGTAGAGCTCTGTAGGGGAGACATTAGTTGAACTCTCACCGTTTAGCGTAAGGCATTTACTCGCCTGTTGTTTACGGACTTTAGTTCTCTGGTGATTGTAAAAACATACATAAGTATGTATCAATTAATTGTTCGCCTCTGACTAATAGTCTCTGACAGCCGTAAGGGTAAGGAGCTTGGCAGACAAAAAATGCTGCATCATCTGCGTAGTCTGCGTTCATAAATGTCTCTGCGGGGTATCGGCTGCTTTTTTACTTTTTTTAGTGTGAGGTCTTTTTTCTTTTATAGGATCTTCGTAGTATATAGCCTAGACAAAATGTAGGAAGTGCGTGGTGTAATGGTTAAAGTCATGGGAAATGGACACGTCGCCCCGAGTTCAAATCCTGGGCGTGGTAATTGTATTTCACTTAGCGCTAATACCCTTGGGAAAGGTATGAATCCTACTCTCCCTCCAGCTATGGGTAAATAGCAGGGCAGACCGGGCTCTTTAACCTTGGTTATGCAACCGGTCTAGGAAAAGGAAAACTCTGAATTCAAACCTGTTAAACTCCGCTTAAGAAATTGACCTTGTGTCGCATCCTACTCGTGCGGAGGGGTTGGTAAATATATATATAGCCTAGACAAAATATATATATACGGTGCTAGCGTATCTTTTTGTAGAATTCAAGCGACTATGTCAAAAAAATCTGTGTTGCTGTAGTAGTATCAGTGCTACTGTATGGCTGCACCAACTGGACCCTAACAAAACGCCTAGAGAATAAACTCTATAGTGAGAGCTACACAAAAATGCTGCGTGCGATCTTAACCAAATCGTGGATATAACATTTCGTAAGAAAGCAGCTGTGCGGCCACTTACCCCCATCACATATACTGAGTGAGACAAACAAGACATGCTGGACACTGCAGGAAAAGCAAGGAAGGAGACAGAAGCAACGTTCTCCGGTGGAAGCCATCACATGGAAATGCCAGTACGGACCGTACAACAAAGACATACATTAACCAACTCTGCACGGATACTGGATGCTGTGCAGAGGACCTGTCGGGAGGGGGAGGATGACAGAGACGGTTTGCGAGAGATTGTCATGGATATCCGTGCTGGTAACACATGATGATGATGATGATGATGATGATGGGAGGGTCTTCTCTTCCGAATTTTCTTGTACAGTACTAAGTAAAAAAAAAAGTTAATTTGTCGGGGTGGCCTAATGTATGTATCAGCCAGACAGCGAGGGAGTCTATCCCCTTTTCAATAGCGCTAGACTAAGAAGTCCGTTTTTAGTGTCTGAGCGCTAGACCGAGGAGATTGCTATTTAGTGTCTGAGGTGGAGCGCCAAACCTACTATCGGTTAGTCACTTTACCGCACAGATCCCTTTGATAGTCAGACGCTGAGTTGGCGAGGGACGGTATTGAACCCGGAAACTTGTGGTTCCTCGTCGGAGGCACTACCGAATGAAAAGCTTTATAAATAAGTGGGCCGTCATAATCTTTTAGATTAAGACGAAATGAATAACTATAAACAAACAGTGGAGAAGGTATGGGTTTGGGGTGGGGGTGAATACGTAGACATAAAATAAACACGTGTCGAACACCATAAAAAGCACGTTATGAAAGGCTGGGTCGCGCGCGTCTTGCTCGTCACGTCGTAAAAGAAGCATAAATGGTCCGTTAACAACAGGTGAACGACACTGATGAGGGTAACCCCTCTATCGACTGACCGCCGAATTGACAAACCGAAACGTTCTTTTATTATATGTACTCCAAGGGACCCTTACAAATAATAGGACATAAACCCCTCTACCCCTCACGCTCTCTCACTCTCCTTATCTCTTTCTCTCTCCTACCGCACACTTTATCCATATATATA
>CM042153.1:957550-967550 GCA_023376005.1 Doryteuthis pealeii | reverse complement strand
AATATGTAGTAATATGTAAGTAAGTAAAGTCGTCGGGGCGGCCTAAAGTCGGTATCAGCCATGCAGCAAGGGAGTCTATCCCCTTTTCAATAGCGCTAGACCAAGGAGATTGTTTTGGCGTCTGAGGTGGAACGCCACACCTACCATCAGCTCCTTACTTTACCGCACAGATCCCTGTGCTACTCATACGCTGAGTTGGCGAGGGCGGGTATCAGACAAGGATCCTTGTGGTTTCTAGCCGAACGCTCTATCGACTGAGAAATTATTTCAAAAATGTTTACCAGTTATACTGTATTATCTCTCTTTTCTAATTTTTTATTTTATATTAACTGCCATTGTTATTTTAAAGTTAATTACCAGTCAGGGTGAATGTGAGCGTTTTTCTGCTAAAAAATGGCCTAAGAAATTCACGAAATTGCCGAAATTATGAAAAAAACTTGGAGAGCAAATCCGCGAATATGCGGGGTCGCAAACGGTGAACCTCGTATAGGGTACTCTGTACACGTTCTTTCTAAGAAAAATATGAAGTCGTTTGAAACACCAGTGAGCACCAGACAATCTATGATTGTAAGTCTTTCCATCCAAGCAGTATATTACATTTATTTATAAATCAGACCAGAACTTAACTGATAAATACACACATCTGTATATATGTAAAAGCCACCAGAGAGAGCTCCATCCATTTTATAGAAGAGCGTTGCCTTTTGAAGCTTAGTTGGCCGTCGTCAGCGAAATCCGTCCCCAAACGGAATGGGAGCATATATAGTCATCCACAGACACCGTGTTTCGACGTATCACGTCTCCTCAGTGTAGCTAGATATTTGCAGGCTATATATCTGTTCTTATCTATGGCTTGTCCATCTATCCCCTTTCCATATTAATCTGTCAGTGTTGGAATTATTTTGATAAAGGATGTGCTCTAATTCCCCACCAAGATTTATAGACCGGCCAAGGTCACGTGAGTTGTTGCTGCAACCAATCACTAAATATACTGCGTGTAAAACACACTATTTACCCGCCCTCGCACTGGTCATAGTTACAATTGCGCTCACTGGAGGCGGACATAGAATTACCGGATCTTTACCAATACTCAGGAAGGACTTATAGGATTACCAGAGTAACCAAAGCATTCATTAACGAGGGACTCTTTATCATGGATCCAATTCTGTTACACACTGGTCCCGTCAAAGAACACAAACACTTATATTTAGGAAAATATAAGATGAGATGTTTATTCCCTCGGTTGTGTACAGCTGAGAGTCGTTGGCAGGGTTACGCAAACGTGGAGCCTTCGGGAGTTCTTTTCAAGTGATCTCGAACCTGATCGTTGTCTGTCTAATCGATCTCTACGGGCTTCTTTTATTGTAGTCTGACCCCTAGTGTCACGCCTATTTGTTCGTGACACCTACGCAGTTTTTCTGCAGACACATCTCTTCACCCACGCAGGCTGTTTTCATTGGCTATGGGCTACGTCTGCAGATTTCTACACCTAAATCATGTCAAATGTTCACCTGCATTTCCAGGTGCAAAAGGTCAGGTCAGGGCCACATCCTGTTTTCGTTTCCAGGCTGCACCTGACCCCCATGCACTTCCTGGTCAGCCTGGTCCGTGGGTGCACTGATCAGACAATATATTACAATTCCACTGGACAAGCGCTCCTGCTCTAAGGGCTCTATGATGACCTGGAAGAGTCTAACAGTCTTCACATAGCTATTTATCTATATACCTTTCTTTCTAACTATCTCTCTATCAGTGTCACAGCGACCTCAGTCTGTCCATGTCTATCAACCTATCATCAAATAAAGTGCCATTCGATCAGTAACATGGAATACATTTGTTCTTAAATTTCATAACATGATTTTTCTTGAAACAGTTTAAATAACATTAAGGTGAGAACTATTGCCTTTCAAAGACACCTGTTTTTATGGGATATGTCGCGCCGGCAGCACGGATATCCATGACAATCTTTCGACAACCTTCCCTAACATTCATTGCTCCTGGGAGGTCCTCTGCGTAGCATCCAGTATCTGCACAGAGCTGATGAATGTATGTCTTTGCTAGTCGGCTGTGGAATATATATATATATATATATATATATATATATAATATATAATATATATATATATATAGGAGTGTCAATAAGTATCGAGATTTTTTAAAACTTTTTGACACACCTTGTATTCTGAAAAAAAAATAACGTCCCATATACTCTTTATTTCTATCTTGGTAAATACAACTTTAAACTTGGTACTTTTTGTAACACACCTTGTATTCTGAAAAAAATTAATGAATGAAACTTTTTTTTCTGAATACAAGGTGTGTAAAAAAAATCTCGATATTCATTGACATACCTTGTATATATATATAAATGGGATATATATATATATGTGTGTGTGTGTGTGTGTGTGTGTGAAGGGTGGCTTAGAAATAGACAACAGCGTTTATTGACAGTCCATTTCCAGGACCGATAATCGCAAAGGCAAGTGTAACTGACAGTCACCAAGCACCAGTGACTCTATGCCTAGGCTGTCCTAACTTAATTTTACATTCTCTATTGGTATTGAGTTATCTTTATTCATAGATATAGCAAACTATATATACGCATATATATATATTTACCAACCCCTCCGCCCGAGCAGGATGCGGCACAAGGTCAATTTCTTAAGCGGAGTTTAATAGGTTTAAATTCAGAGTTTTCCTTCTCCTAGACCGGTTACCTAGCCATGGTTAAAGAGTCCAGTCTGCCCTTCTATTTACCCATAGCTGGAGGGAGAATTGGATTCATACCTTTCCCAAGGGTATTAGCGCCATGTGAAATTCCAACGCATATATATCATTATCATGAATTCCCATCACTTACCCCTCTCTCCCTCTCCCTCTCTCTCTCTCTCTGTCTCTCTCTGTCTCTCTCTCTCTCTCTCTTGCAAACCATTCCTATCGGTCATTGCTCCTGGTAAGTCCCATCACGACGTCCAGTATCCGCACAGAGCTGATCTATGTATGTCATTTGCTGGTCGGCCAACCCTGATGTGTCAAGATGTAGGTGTCTACAGGAAAACGTCACATGAGTTCGTTCATACTTCTCCAGTAGTATCCAGCGTGTTTTTTTCGGTTTTACTTGGATGTTTTTTGTGATAGGAGGTAAGTGGCCATACAGCTGCTTTTTGTGAGGACGCTGATTCCAGAATTTGTTCAAGACAGCAGTGTTTTTTTTTTTTTTTTTTTTTTTTTAGATGTTTACTTTCGCCTATGTCTTGGCACTTACCTGAGATTGTCTTTCAGCTTGTTAGTGAAGTGCTATGTTCACCCTTTTCCTGCCAGGGTATACTGCAAAAATGACAACGATACTGCAGACATCAGGAGCTCCCATGTACTTTTTGAGCGTTTTTTTTTTATAACTCAATACTCATAACTAATTAACTAGGTGTATTTAACTTCAGAAACGAAAGTTTTACTCAGTCTTGTTAGCAACTTTTTTTTCTTTTTTTTTTAATTCTTTTTTTATTTCTTTTTTTTTAATTCTTTTTTTTTTCTTTTTTTTAATTCTTTTTTTTATTTCTTTTTTTAATTCTTTTTTTTTCTTTTTTTAATCTTTTTTTTCTTTTTTTAATTCTTTTTTTCTTTTTTTAATTCTTTTTTTATTTCTTTTTTTAATTCTTTTTTTTCTTTTTTAAAATTCTTTTTTTAATTCTTTTTTTATTCTTTTTTTTTTTTTTTTTTCTTTTTTTTATTTCTTTTTTTTTAATTCTTTTTTTTCATTTTTTTAATTCTTTTTTTTTATTTCTTTTTTTTTACAAACTTCTGATTTTTGTTTTATTGTAAAGAATTGTTTTAGCTCGACGATAGCTGAACAAGAATGCTACGTGTGATTTCAAACAAATCGTGGAAACTCCACCCCACAAGAAAGCAGCTGTACAGCCACTTGCCCCCTATATCACAAACCATCAGAGTGAGACGAACAAGACATACCGGACACTACTGGAGAAGCAGAGACGAACACTTAAGTGACGTTCTCCTGTGGAAGCTAGCACATGGTAATGTCAGTGCAGGCTATCCAGAAAATACCTACATTACCAGCTCTGCGCGGATACTTGATGCTGCACAGAGGACCTGCCATGGGCAATGAATTATAGGGACGGTTGGCGAGATATTGCCATAATACCTACATTAACCAGCTCTGCGCGGATACTTGATGCTGCACAGAGGACCTGCCATGGGCAATGAATTATAGGGACGGTTGGCGTGATATTGTCATAATACCTACATTAACCAGCTCTGCGCGGATACTTGATGCTGCACAGAGGACCTGTCATGGGCATTGAATTAAAGGGACGGTTGGCGAGATATTGTCATGGAAATCAGTGCTGCTGGCACGACACGATGATGATTATGTAGAGAATCGTTTAATGGATTTGGTACTTTGTGAAAAGGTCCAAGTTTTGAAAATATTTTTTCTCGTTAACCGAAATACTTACGCCCTTCTCTAAACTTGCGCCTCATATTTATTAAAACAGAAAATAAATAGAAGGAAAAAATGATTTTTAAAGTCGTTGTTTTCTTAGTTGTAGCAACGGTAGCCGTGGGGGTGGGGGGTATGGAGAAGGGTCGGGTGTGGAGGGTAGAGAAGGAGGGGGGTCTGGACTGAAAGAACCAACAGCTGTGCCAGGGACTGAATCGTCAGACAGCTACAGAGATGGGCCGATAGATAAACAGACAGACACGAGTTATGATGTGTGAAGGGCGGCCGAGATTAGACTGGTGGAGGGCCGAAGGATGATTGTACGTTCACCCTTTTCCTACCACGGGATGCAGCGAAAAGAACAACGTTGCTACATACATCAGGAGATCCCATGTATTTTTTAGTGTTTTTTTGTTTTGTTTTTTTTTGTTTTTTGTTTTTTTAGACGTTTACTTTCGGCTATGTCTTGGCACTTACCTGAGATTGTCTTTCAGCTTGTTAGTGAAGTTCACCCTTTTCCTGCCAGGGTATACTGCAAAAAGGACAACGTTGCCACAGACATCAGGGTATCCCATGTATTTTTTAGTGTTTTTTTTGTTTTGTTTTTTTTTTAGACGTTTACTTTCGGCTATGTCTTGGCACTTACCTGAGATTGTCTTTCAGCTTTTTAGTGAAGTTCACCTTTTCCTGCCAGGGTATACTGCAAAAAGGACAACGTTGCCACAGACATTAGGGTATCCCATGTATTTTTTAGTGTTTTTTTGTTGTTGTTTTTTTTAGACATTCACTTTCGGCCATGTCTTGATACTTACCTGAGATTGTCTTTCAGCTTGTTAGTGAAGTGCTATGTTCACCCTTTTCCTGCCAGGGTATACTGCAAAAATCACAACGATACCGCAGACCTCAGGACCTCCCATGTACTTTTTGAGCGGTTTTTTTTCTTCAGATGTTTACTTTCTGCTATATTCTGGCACTTACCTGAGGTTGACTTTCAGCTTATGTTAGTGAAGTGCTATGTTCACCCTTTTCCTGCCAGGACATACAGCAAAAACGACAACGTCACCGCAGGCAACAGGGGATCCCAATGTATTTTTGAGCGTTTTTTATTTCTTTTTTAGGCGTTTGCTTTCTGCTATATCCTGGTCTTTATCTGAGATGAACTATCAGCTTATGTTAGTGAAGAGGTATATCTTAATCTATTGGGCATGGTAGATTCAAAAGGCGTGCGTGGTGTAATGTGTATCGTCTGGACGAGGATTCCGTGTTTCACTTTGTGCTAAAGGGAATGGTATGTATCCATCTTGTCGTCAAGGCGGTCAGGCAGATGAGGCTCTCTGGCCCTTGTTGGTCAACCGGCTTAGAAGAAATAACTCTGAATTAAAAACCTGAAGAGTGTCCTCTGCGAATCAGTGCCACACTGATGCACAATTTTTCTGTTTCCTACTGTTACATAATTGTTAGTATCCTAACATTTATTTACAGTAGTGTAGAAACCAAAATGGCTGATATAAGTTGCAGCCGGCGGCCTTGAAGGATTGAGTGACAAGGCTTGACCTCATCCTGATCCTTCCGGTGGATACCGTGAGAATCGGTGGAGAAGACCCTCTTCCGGTTTAGATTAGAAATAGAGTTTTAGTCCAGTATCGGCCAAACCACGAAAGTGGTAAGTCGTGTTAAGCGCACGGCCGACTCAATCTGCGCAGGTAGTCTGGTGGGGTTTTCGGAATTAAATATGATCTAAAGCAAATCGAAGTTTTGAGTTATTATCTAAAAACTACCAATGACACAGGGCTTCTGATAAAGAGAAATCCCCAATGGAAGACCAGACACGAAGTCCCCAAGACGAAGTCCAGACGCTAGAAGAAGATGCTAGAAGAAAGAATATACAACACTACACGGCCTTCGTCTTTTTTTTTTCTTCGTCACTCTTTTCTTCTTCAGCTACGTCATTTTTCCTTCTTTCTTCATTTTTCCTTCATTTTTTCCTTCTCTTTTTTCTTTCGCCTTTTTCTTTCTCCTTTCTCCTTCTTTTTTCTTCATCCTTCCCCTCTTCCTTCTTTTTCTTTTTCTTTCTTTCTTTCTTCTTTCTTCATCATTCTCCTCTTTCTTCTTTTTCCTTCTTTTTATTTTTCTTTCTTTCTTCTTCTTCTTCTTCTTCTTTTCTTCTTCCACCTCCCTTTGATTTCTCCTTCTTCTTTTCACTTCTCCCTTCTTTCTTTCTATTACCCTCCTCCTTTTTCTTCCTTCTCCTCCTTCTCCTTCTCCTTTTCCCTTCTCGTTTTTCTTCCTCTTTTTGTCTTTTTCTTTCTCCTTTTCCTTACCACTTCTCCTTTACATCCACTTTTTCCTTTTTCTTTCTTTTTCATTTTCTTTATTGGCGTGAATACCAAATTCTGTACAAGGATGGTTGCATTTCACATAGTGCTAATACCCTTGGGAAAGGTATGAATCCAACTATTCTCCGTCCAACTTTAGGCAAATAGTAGGGCAGATAGGTCTCTTTAACCTTGACTAGGCAATCAGTTCAGGAGAAGGAAAACTCTGAATTAACCTGTTAAACTCTGCGTAAGAAACTGACCTTGTGTCGCATCCTGCTCATGCGGAAGGGGTGATATATATATATATATATATATATATATATTATATATTATATATATATATCCGGATGTCGCACATGGTGTTTGCCGATTTGTCTGGTCATGATAATGTGATTCAATTATCAATATCAATTAATGTAATTCCTCTATCTATGAAATTTAATATATAATCCTTGCCCATTAGGTTGTATTCCGTGGATTCGGGCCCCGAATTGGGAAGTCATTGTCTTGGAGGTGACCTTGTCCTCTGCAATCCAGCGATGGGCGTCAAGACAAATATAGGTTAAGTGGCTGCGTATGAATTACCATTACCATTGACTGGATGATTTGGCATTCACCGTTTGTGGCGTGGGCTGGTGGCCCAGGTGTAGAGTCTCCGCTCTTCACTCTGTGGTCCACTGGTTCAATCACTAGAGGCAAAGATTGTGGAATGCACTGCTGATGAGACCAAAGGAGGTCGAAACAGCTGTCCAGTGCTCCGGATGTCACACATGGTGTTTGGCGATTTGTCTGGTCATGATAATGTGATTAAATTATCAATATATATATATATATATATATATATATATATATATAATATATAACATTTATAATAGGTTGGTATTTACCCAATCTGTTTGCTACGAGTTCGATGTGACATAGCTTTGCAAGTATGGCGCCCCCAACGAGGATCGATGTCGCTATTCAGAAGGAAGTAGATATCATTATAATCAACTTTCAAATTATGACAAAAAAAAACAACTGAGGCTCAGTCCTAATTAGTGATCATCATCCACACATTAAAACGACCAAAATTACGTTTTTTGTTTTGTGTGACATTGTTTATATTGTGAAATGTGTGAAAATAAACCATTGTCTTCTTCTTCTTCTTCTTCTTCTTCTTCTTCTTCTTCTTCTTCTTCTTCTTCTTCTTCTTCTTCTTCTCCCATTGTTTTCCTCTTTGTTTCTTCTTTTTCCAAGTGCACCAACTACAATTGGTATCACTTTCACTTTCATATTCCATAACTTTTTCAGTTCTCTGGCAAGGTCCAGATTATTATTATTATTATTATTATTATTATTATTATTATTATTATTATTATTATTATCCATTTTGAAATACTTTTAAAATATTTTAAAAATATTTTTTGTATTTTTTATATTTTATATATTACTTTTTTTCAATATATTTAATTTTTTTAGTATTTTTATTTTTATTTTTCTTCTTTATATTTCATATTTTTTAGATGATTCGGACATGGCTAAGATTGGTAAACATCAAGAGAGAAGCTGAATCCCTCATAATTGCAGCACAAGTCAATGACATAACAACAAATTATATCAAAGCGAAAATAGATAAGACGCAACCGAGCAAAAAGTATAGGTGTGTGAAGACAAAAACGAAACGGTTAACCAGGTAATAAGCGAATGCAGCAAACTAATATAACGAGAGTACAAGGTGGGAAAGGTGATCCACTAAGAAGGGTGCCAGAAATTAAATTTTGATCATGCTACCAAATTGTATATGCACAAACCGGAATCCATTCTATAGAATGAGACGCATAACTTCTCTGACACTTTGAGATACAGACGGATCACCTTATACAAACCGGGAAACCACACTTAGTATTAATTAGCAAGAAGAACAGATCTTGTCAACAGCCGGATTGTACTCTCCAGGCAAACCACAGAAAATGAAAGAAAACGAAAAGCTAGATAATATTTGGACCTTGCCAGAGAACTGAAATAACTGTGAAACCTGAGAGTGAAGATGATATCAATTGTAGTGGGACGTTATATATATATATATATATATATATATATATAAGGGTTTTGTAATTTGCTTGGAGCCTTGTGTTTATATTGGTATATTGGTTGGTTTTGAAGGCTTTCACAATGCAAGTGTAAAGAAAAAAGAAGGTAACTACGATGTTGTTTGTTAACCTGTTACTTTATTCTTAATATTTCAGGATGAAAAATCCCATCATCAGAAGAATACTCGAACTGAAGTGGTCCTAGCAGTTGCTCAAGTTTTTCTTTACACTTGCATTGTGACAGCCTTCAAAACCAACCAACAAACCAATAAATAAATAAATATATATATATGTGTGTGTGTGTGTGTGTGTGTGTGTGTGTGTGTGTGTGTGTGTGTGTGTGTGTGTGTGAATAAAAGGAAGTGAATCCGACGGTATGTAGTATAATAAAAAATTGAACAAACACAGGTTTAAATGAGTTAAGTGGTAAGTTTATTGGCCGACGCTGCAGTGTTTCGATCTATTAATAGATTCATCTATTACTCGCCTTTCTCCATATTCTGAGATAAAACAATTTTTTATCACCTTCCACATACCAACAAAAGCCCTGAAGATGATCTAATTAATAGATCGAAACACTGCAGCGTCGGCCAATAAACTCACCACTTAAATCATTTAAACCTGTGTTTTTTCAATTTTTTTATTATGCTACACACACACACACCACACACACACACACACACACAAATATAATATATATATATGTATATATATATATATATATATATATATATAGTCGTACTATATATCTTATAGATACGTACAGGATGGTCGACAGTGATATATATATATATATATATATATATATATATATATATATAAAAGGTAGATCAGAGTTTGATTTTCTCTAATAGGGTCTGTTTGGTGAGCAGAGTATAATGTTGAAAGACCCGAAACTCCCCAGAGACCCAAATAATGACTGCCGACGCCCTCCAAATGAAGTAAGGAGTGTATATTAAAAGGTTAATTTCTTAGTTAAGTTTTTTTTCTTCAATCTCCTACTTTATACATATACCGATCAAGTCTCTATGTGGCTGTTGTGTATCCCTGGGCCAATATATAAGAATTCATGAATTATTCGTAAAATTCACAGAGCGAATCAGGAAGTGTTGCGGCCTAATAACATGTCAGGGTTACTGGTTGAACAGATA
>CM042153.1:940050-952550 GCA_023376005.1 Doryteuthis pealeii | reverse complement strand
CTGCAACAGGTTTTCTAGTTGTAAAAGATTTTCATTCATCAATATTTTCAAAAATTTGCACCACAAACAATATTGAATAAAAACTAATTTCATAATCAATTTCTTAAAAACTAGATTCTATAGATTAGTCAATGAAAATTTGAAATAAATAATAGATCCAATTGATAGTGCAATGATATAAAGTTTATTATAGGCACAAAATACAAGAGCTATTTTTGATTCAAAGTTTCTTTCATAATCTCTTCTATATTTTATTTTTGCTCTTTTTATCATTCAATATTCATTTATTTTATCATTCATTTTATCTTTCAATATTTGAAGAAAATATATTCTATCTTTCTCTTCTCTTTCTTTCTTTTTTATCATATTTTCTCTGTGTAGCATGTCTTTTTTCTTCCTTTTCTTTCTTTCTAATAAAAACAGAATGGTCCATTATTTACCTGAGTGACGACACTCATAAGAAATAAGAATTCGGCGGAGTAGCGACACCATATAATCAGTATCTGTGGAAGCGCGTGGTGTAATGGTTAAAGTCATGGGAAATGGACTTTTCGCCGCGAGTTCAATTCCTTGATGTGGTAATTGCATTTCACTTAGCGCTAATACCCTTGGGAAAGGTATGAATCCTACTCTCCCTCCAGCTATGGATAAATAGTAGGGCAGACTGGGCTCTTTAACGTTGGTTAGACAACGGTCTAGGAGAAGGAAAATTCTGAATTCAAACCTGTTGAACTCAGCTTAAGTAAATGACCTTGTGTCACACCCTGCTCGCGCGGAGTGGTTGGTAAATATATATATAATCAGTATCTATACTTTTTTATTCCATCTTGGACGATTTGGACGGTTTCATTTTTAACCAGAGGGTGTTGCAAGATGATAACGGACGGAAGATTAAGGAACGCCAGTATTAATATTAAGAATTTCTTCCTTTCTTTCTTTCTTTCCTTTCTTCTTTCTTTATATATATTCTATTTTTTCATCATTTTTATTAATATTTTAATTTTTCTTTTTTTTTTTTTCTTTTTTCTTTTTCTTTCTTTCTTTCTTTATTCATTTCCATCGGAACTCTAGAGACGACATCATACAGAATTCAGGAAACAGGGATTCATGCCTCTACCTGTTGGAATATTTTTGTATATAAGGTGTGCTGGAAACCACCATTTGGACTTATAGACTCGACGGGGTCACGTGGATTAAACCCGGCCAATCGACAGCTCCAATATATGGTTAGTTAACTATTTAATCGCCGATCTGGAAAGCCGTTCATTTGCACATATTTGCCATTGCCGAATGGACCTGCAACCGAGGACTTTGCTGAACAGTAAAGGACACCAAGAAAGAACCAAACGAATTCATCCAACATTAAGAACAACCAAGGGATTTTCACTAAAGATCAGCCTCTGCTTAATACTGTAAAGTGTTCTCACTAAAGCCTAAAAATGGCCACAAAAATCGTAAACAATCTCTCTCTCTCTCTCTCTCTTTCTCTCTCTCTCTCTCTCTCTCTCTCTCTTCTCTCTCTCTCTCTCTCTCTCTCTCTCTCTGCTCTCACTTGAACCTAAAATGCCACAAAAATCATAACAAATCTCTCTCTCTCTCTCTCTCTCTCTCTCTCTCTCTCTCATCTCCATTCTCTTCTCTCTCTCTTTGAAGCCTAAAATGGCCACAAAAATCATAACAAATTCCTCCGTCTCTCTCTCTTCTCTCTCTCATCACTCTCTATCTCTCTTTCTCTCTCTCTCTCTCTCTCTCATATATCTCTCTCTCTCAACTAAGGCCTAACAACGCCCCACAAATCGTAACATTACCAGAGTGAGAGTTTTTAAATGAGTTCTATCAGGGGATTCCATTCTCCGTTCTAATAAATATTACGTCACTTCCTGGTTGACAACAAACAAAATACTTCTGAAACTCTTATTCGACACTTAACGAGGCAACATAAATAAAAAGTCTAGGGAATTAAAAAAAAACAACTTTCATTCCAATCCGCTAGATGATCAATAATTAAATCCTTTATAATTAAAATCAAGGAGCATACATTTTCGGGATAATACTGAAAGGCCAGAATAAAATGGAAAACACCATCTGTTGCCACCCAGAAGCATAATTCCTCGGGGTTGGGAATGTCAAGTGTCCCTGAGAGGCCTTTCAAAATTGTCATCAATTTATGGTCAGATTAAATACCGATCAGAAAGCAGAATACAGAAACTTGTAAATTCGTCGAGAGAAAGACAAATAAATATTCAATGGAAATAAAAATATATATCTTGATCCAATGTCGATTAGATTTAGATAGAAGGGGGATTTATAGAATTGTGCCAACTATTAATAAGTAAATCCACTATATGATCAGTTAGAATGATAGTTTTATGATAGAGAGAGAGAATAGAAAGCGAAAGAGAGAATCGGGAGAGAGAGGTAGGGGAGAAAGGGGGGAGAGCGGCGAGGAGAGGAGGCAGAGAGAGTGGGGCTAGAACATACATTAAATTGTTTACAGATTAAAACATAATAAACAGACTGACGCATTAACACTCACACACACACACACACACACACACTCATACGCACAAACAACAACACACCACATATCTATATATATATAGAGAAGAGAGAGAGATAGAAGAGAGAGAGAGAGAGAATGAGATAGGGGTAGAAAGATAGATATGATATAGACAAACTGAGATTTTAATACTTCAGCATTGACAGCCGATGGCAGTCGACACACAGGACGCCAAAATTATAGATGATAGATGGATAGATCATGAACAGACAGATTTAATACTTATATATATATATATATATATACATATACTTATTTATATACCTATAGAATGAAGAAGAGAAAGAGGAGGAGAATAGAGGCTGACGACAGATTAGGACTGAGACTTAAATATGAGGGATCGGCAAGCAGGCAGTCAGACAAACACGTAAGACCTAACTAGCACCACACACACACACACACACAGACACACACACAATATACTATAGTAGATGATCTATATATATATATCTGCTGATGAGGCCCTAATAGGCCGAAAATGTACACTCCACGAGACCTTCGACTTCTTCTCCCACTCCTTGTTTTAGCCTTACATCTGACCACAGCCGACTGCTCGCCTCAATTATTAATATTAATTCAATCCTTCATTTTTCCAACACACTTTGCCTCACGCACCCTTCCAACCTTAAGCACCATATCCCTCTCCCCTACACACACATTGCCTCGCCGCTAAAAAAGCCATATCAAAACACATCGTTTGCTTACTTCACTTTCCTAGTATACCATATCTCTAGCTACTCACGACCACTACCTCACCTACCTACCCCCTTCACCATACTACCTCCTACCTGAACTACCTACTCATCTCTATACAGCGCGGCACACAGACAGTCACTGAGTGACAGACATCAGTCACTCACCCTTTCTCATCCTATTCGCCACATTGCGTCACGATAGCAAATCCATTCACACAATCCCCCCATCACACTAGTTTGCACATATCACCCTCATCGCTGTAACGATCCATACACACTACACATCGAGCACCGCTCGCCTCTCAACTCTGACGCATGCTCCCTTCTGCCTCTTCCCCCCACTAGTGCTCCACCTTAACGCCTCCATCCTTCAACACCGTCCTCACTCACTTACCCCCTATACTATATATACTACAATTCATTAAAATAAACATTTTGCAGTACATTGTAGGTTACAACTAGTTCTCACCCTGAATGTTATCCAAACAGTTTTAAGAGAAATGAAGTATGTCTGTCGGCCGTACCTACAGTGGAGAACATTGCACGTTCTCACTTAAATAGTGAGACACAGCGAAGTGGACAGGAGCACGATGTCCGTTAACGACAAGCATCGCGTAACATGTACCATTACTTGTAAATACACTTGTCTTATTTTACCCCATCTCGACTTTTGACTCTTTTACTTTGCGACCTACACATCACAACAGTTATGAAATTTCAAAGCAACAACATCGCCCCTACAATTCTCCCCTGCTACTGGCTCCGCCCCCAACTGACACCCTTAACTGCAAGCCCATCTCAGACCATCAGACAACACGCGGACAACACTAACACAGATAGCCGCATATGAACTGCAACTTAATAAGCATAGATAGATAGATAGATAGATAGATTACTCCTGATAATGTTTGAAGTAACATTTTTACCTGTTTCGTTTTGTTTCTCCTTGTCTCGACTTCCGCCTAAAACTTTATGTGTAACCCTAATAGATTACCGCACATTCAATCAAAACTCCCCCCTATACCAATTCAACCAGTCCCTCACCACTCGCCCCCCACCAACCAACCCCCTCCCCCCTATTACACCGATACCTATTCCATCAACCCTCTCCCTTCATTTTTTCTCTCTTCTTCTCTGTCTGTTCTCTTCTCTCCTCTTTATATATATAATATGTATTATTAAATATAATATTATATATCTCTTCATCCTCTCTATAAATCAATGAAATCGGTTGTTCTACTACCCTATTTATGCTTGTTCCAATAACTCTATCTATCTACTATCTATCACCATGTCTGTCTGTCTGTCAGCATATGACCTATCCCCTCTCTCATACACCCACCTCATACTATCTCATACTCACTACTAATCTACACCTCCTCTACCTCCTATACTGGAGCATTGCCTGCTGTTCTTTCCCTCACTCTGTCAACCGCCAACACCTATATTACTACTCAAGCCACCACCCATCTCCCTTTACTCCATTTCCATCTCTCTCTCCATCTTCCTCTTTTTATTTCTCACCCACTTCCTCCTCTCATATTAACATAAACCATTGCCCCTATAACCTCTTTCACTTACTATTCGACTCATTATCTAAGATACTAATAGACGGTAATTGTATTTCATAGTTACCAACAACATAGCGGCTCCTTCACAGTCGTGCCGGGGAAGGCTAATTGCAATTGATCTACCTTTAAAATTTGATTTTAATAAACATGTGCTATAGTATTACTTCGCTTTCCTAATTGTTCTCGGTTTCCCCCATATTCCCCCACATAAATTGAGAAAAATCTCGACGCCATAAATCTTAAATGACAATCGATTAACTAGAAGAAATAACTGTAATATTATCCTTTATTCCAATTTAATAAATAGTTAAATTAGGAAAATTTACCAATGAAAAACGGGAGTTAATGGAAGATGATGGAGAGTTCGTTTCCAAAGTTGTTCTTTTTTTCGATTATACCCCCTCTGTTGGCAGATCTTTTTATTCTGATTCTTAAGTCAGTTTCATTAGCCTTTCTATAATATGATTTTTATTTATATCAAAACTTTAAATACTTGCACACGGAGGGTGCATATATTTGCTGTTCCTTTAATGAATGAAGTTTATTTTACTGTTTCGTTTTGGTTTTCCATGTCTCGATATTCCGCCGAAAATTTATGTGTAACCTCTTAGATTACGCTACATCATTTAAAGTTACCATTTCAAAGTCTCATCGAACAACATATGACGATCTATTCATTTACCTCATCCTTATTTTCCTCTTCTGTCCTGTCTCTGTCTGTCTGTCTGTCTTTCTCTCTCTCTTCTCTCTCTGTCTCTCTCTATATTTACTTGCTATATATATATATATATATATATATATATATTTGGGAGAATATGTGCTTAATTGAAGTCGTACGCTAATTTTAAAAATTTAAAATCAATTAATAAATATTAATTTAGCTGTTGGGCAATACCTATTCAAATGTAAGGACTAAACAAATCGAGAAAAATCAATCTCTGTTGTAACATTCGGTCCACAAAAAAAATAATTTTAGGCCTCATCAGCAGAATGCTATAGAAGGAAGACGCCCTTTTGCGTGATTCGAAGCCTGAAAAAGCCATATCAAAATCACATCGTTTGTGTATTTAATCTTCTCTCTCTTCTCTCATCTCACCCTCTCCATTCCTTTCGTTCCTCAACACACACACAACAACACACAACACATATATATATATATATATATATTATATATATATATACTCTTCATCTCTCTATAAATAAGTAATCGGTTTCCGTTTCCTACCTACCTATATATGCTTGTTCATATCTTATTATCTATCTATCTATCTACTATTAGCCTGTTTCTGTTGCTGTTCGTCAGTCTCTCTCTCTCTCTTTCTCTCTCTCTTCTCAATTATTATTAATTATTATATATAAATATTTATATAAAATCTAATTTAAATCTATATCATAATTATATAATTATATATATATATATATATATATATATATTAGTTCTAATGGCGGCCGGATTAGCTCAGATCAGTAGAGGTCGGCTAGAAACCACAACGGTTCCTCAGTTCGATACGAGTCCTCGCCAACTCAGCGTATGAGTAGCAACAGGGATCTGTGGCGGTAAAGTAAGTGAGCCGATGGTAGTGTGGCGGCACCCTCAGATGTTATAACAATCTCCTTGGTCTAGTGCTATTGAAAAGTGGGATAGAGCTCCCTCCTGACTGGCTGATACCGACTTTAGGCCGCCCCGTCGACTTTACCCTTACTTTATAGATACAGAGTGCCTAAAATCTTTGTGAACATGTATATGTATAAAAAACCTAAGACCGCCCTTCTCATCAGGGGCGCAAAAACATCGCCACGCACAATATATAAGGCGAAAAATGCACACGTCTATGTTAATCAACATTGTTTGAAAATGCAGTAGGCGAGAAACTGACATTTACCAAACGCAGTAGAAATTCTTTGTCAACGCTTAACTCCTAAACTTATACACATATTAAACATTACACGTATGAGAGTCGCGTGGCTCTTATGGCTTAAGTTATAGGAAATGCAATAATAATGTGTAGTTTTGTTCACATCAATGTACCCATCAGAGTCTCATATCTATTTATCTATCTATTCATCCATATATCTGTTTATCTCCCAAGTAAATATTTTTTCTTCATAAATGTTTGAATCAAATCTCGTTACCCTGTTATGAGTACAAATCCACACTGGCACAACTGCCACACGTGTCGCGAGTTGGGGGGTGGACGCCCAAACATTTAATGGCATTATGTGCCAGTCAAGCTAGGCAAACAAAATGGTTGTAGCAAATTATTCGCATTTTATTTAACTTTATACATTTCTATTTCGGGTTTTTTTTTTTCTTGTTGGTAGTGGTCAGAGCATTCTGAGATTAAATTTCCATTTCAAAATAATTTGGGCTTGTGTATTCTCGAGCTTCCTTCCACTTAAAAATATGCAGTGTCTTAATTTTTCTGATTTTTTTAGCATGAGGCTTAATAATTAGTATTATTTGGATTATTTAGGACATCGGCCTGCATCTTTTATATTATCTGATAAGTTTGGCCATGTGGCCCTCTGCGCCTTCTTCAGGTATTTCTTGTCGGAAACGCTTCGGAAGAACCTTTTCCAATCGGGACTGTATCTTGTTGTACTCGGGAATCTTTCTTGAGTTAATCGGGAGCTCACCTCACGGACCTTTGAACCCAACCCTTTATTCAATCCACGGGCGTATCTTGTCTTCTCATTCCAGCTAACCCATACGCTGGCGTCGTACAGCCAGTGTTAGCATGAGATGTTTAATTATTATTTATAAGTTACATAATAATAATTAATTAACGACAGCCCACTTAACGGCTGCACCCAAGCTAAATACAGCCATTCCTTATTATTTTCTTTGTTTAAGTCCGAAACACAAGGCCAAGAGGTTGCTTGACTGTTCTCTGTTCTAAAGTGGTTACCAATCAAAGCTTTGAACGAAGTTCATCGCTGTGTACTCTGTGCGTGATCGGCTTGGCTTGATCATAAATTTATTATCTCTGCTTTCTTTTCGAGTCTCATAGTTAACAAATTCTTTCTTTATTCTTCAACTGACTTTTCTGCAGCATACACCGTCTATATCCTATCAGTGCTAGGCAATCACACTCACAGTGTACTGCGCTCGAGTCGACACACAGACATTGCCCAGCTAGACTCACCAACCTACGCTACCAGCACTCTTACTTCTACGATTACACTATCCCCCACCTAACCCCATGGTTATATAATATTATATATACCTTATAACTATATACTAGGATACTATTTAGGGTAAACTACTAGACCACCGTGCTTTGAGGTATCACCTCTCGATCACAGATAGTTATACGATTTTTAGCAGCTGCCTGCTGCTGCGGTCGAGACGACGACACGAACCTCTACTCACCTCGCCAAGCCTCATTACCCACACATCCACAGTCTATCTGCCAAGTACAGGCAGGCTATTTAATCGCCTATATTTCTAAGGGGAGAATGAATGACCTTCACCTAGAGTTCTCAAACCTTGTAAACCAAATGTGAGATTTGGCTGACAATACGGTCGAATCTGCCAGATATATAACGCCTCCCCTAACTAGGGTGCTCTACGCGAAAATTGGCGACGTATAAATAGCTGTAAACTATAGACACCGTGTTTCGACAGTATCACCTCTGCATTCAGCTTATAGTCCTCTTACGATTTTTAATAGCAGCGCCTGCCTGCTGGCACCGTTCAAGACGCACGACACGAACTTACGTCGCAGGAGCCTTGGAGTTAAGGTGACAATATTTATCATATTCGACTGTACGAGCATGATGATGATTGTCTTCATATTCTTTTATCTATCTACTCATGATATACATATTTATATATATATACTTATACTATATAATATATATATATAATATATATAATCACCATGAGTATAGATTTACTGTATGATAATGTACAGAACATCGTACAGTTCTGTTTCCATCCTCTTAAGAGTGTGAAAACAGAGCTGTACATATTCTACGCATCGCATATCGTGTCAGCGGCAAATCACTTGCTCACACTAAACTAATCATCTTCCGCGATAATATCGAATTACTTAATCGACATATACTCTGGCTCATATCCGTCAATTCCCTTCACACAACGTCCAACAAAATATTACCCATTCCAGACTCAATATGATATCCTTTATCCCAACTCCAACATGCTTTATCTAAAAAAAACAAACATCCAAACTCTTAATATATATATATATATATATTATATATATTAATTATATACTATATAAAAAGTTAAGAAATCAATTTACAATGCGTTGTATAAAATTAAAATAATGTTCAGTCTTATCGATTTCAAAGAAACTTCATCATCAGACTTTTCTGAAATGAACGCCGGTCTAGTGTTGTTTTTATTTTGGACGTTATATACATATATATATCCACTTATAATACTATAATATTACTAATATATACTATACCTATACTATATATGGAATGCATATTAATTAACACATGTTTATTTCTCACATATTGTTTACTGCGTAACAAACTTTGCTCTTATTTTATTTGTTAAATAAGCAATTAAAATATTATTTCATTCAAGGCTAGTCACGTCGGCTAAAAGCCCCCCCCGGCCCCATCCCCCTGCCTAATAGAAAGAAAGTAGGAGTCCCAGAAAAGACACCCTGACTTATTGTCAAATTGTATAAAGTCGGCTCGGAAGAGGTTAAAAAAAAAAATGGTCCAGATAAGTAGTACTTTTTTTTTAAAGAAAGAAAGAATATAACACATGTTTATTTCGTTACATATTGTTTACTGCTAAAAATTGCTTCCCGATTATATTTATTTTCGCTACAATCGCAAGCAATTTCATGTTCTGAACTATTATTTTCATTCAAACCGGCTAGGTCACTCGGCTAAAAGGCCCCCCCCCCCATTCCCCTGGCCTAATTAGAAAGAAAGTAAACGCTCCCAGAAAACAGCCCTGACTGCAATGTTAAGTCGGCTCCGAAGATGTTTAAAAAAAGAAATGGTCCAGCATAAGTGTACTTTTTTTTTAAAAGAAATAGAATGCATATTAATTAACAATTGTTGTATTTCTGTTTTAATAACTGTTTACTGCTAACCACAATACTTTGTGCGTATTTTCTTACTTTTGCTTAAGACTCAAGACAATTCTATTTCCGATGAATATTATCATCTCGCAAACCGCGCGAGTCCGCACGCGGTGTCTTTGTAAGCCATCATTTGAACTGAACTTACCGATTGCTTTGACAATCTTAAAATGACATGTGCGTGACTGATATACTAAGTTAAAACTTAAGTTTTTTTGTTGGTTTTTTTTTGTATTTTTTTTTATAGTGTGGTGGACCCGTAGATCTCATGCAGATCATCCACCTGCGTTCCCCAAAGTCTCCCAGTCATCTTTGCCTCGGCTTGTCACTGATCTCACTTGACTGGGGAAGGAGACCATGCGGTGCGTGTCGCACCAGTCGCGCAACATGTAAAACAAAACATGTGCAGCAATTCTCTACCAATCACCGTGTGATGTCTAGGATTAGTTGTGGATAGACAGACCTGACGGGATGGAAGCATAAGCCAACTGTGAATCCACATACATACGCTCCATGACATCCGACTCTCGATCCGTTCGTGGGCGCACTTAAACGTCACTAGCTATTGCCCATCTGACAACTTCACACCGCTGCTCCGGCTCGACGTCCTCGAGATACCGGTAAATGACAGCCCCGGTTACCTCGTTCCCCGCCATTTGGAAGTGCTTAGAAAAAGTGACCTAAACAAATGCCGGTTCACCTCATAGTCGGCCAGAAACCAACATTTCGACGGTTGTCCACATTAGCTGGGCGAAAACTAGAAAATACTACAACACAAAACAAGGCTAAGAATAGCCACCTGGAATGTTCTGGACAACCTCCCGATCTTGAGATTGGAAAACTCAAACTACATACTTGCATCGTGACAGGGAAGTATCTCGATAGGGACAGACACCGACTCTTGCGGAAATCAGTTCCAGCTATAATGTCCAATTGACAGGAGGTCCGGATACACATCCTCATGGAAAGACAGGCCGATGATAGCTGTAAGAAGTTTGAGGTAGTGACTCGACCCCATTCTGAAGCGACACATGACGGACACCATGGAACATTTTCCTACATTGAAGTCTGACCTGTGTGCAGCGCTTGTATGTCGAGGATTTCATATGTGTGATGGGTAATAAAAAAACAAGCTGGATCCGTGGGCCATCTGCGTGCTCACAACTGCTCACATCTGACTACTTGTAGAATGGCCTTATTCTGTCAAGAAGCGGCAATCACCAATATATATATATATATATATGGGGTTTCGGATAAACTTGACAGCTTCATAAGTAAAAAGAAAAAGTGCTTGGTAACTACAAAATTTAATGGATTGTAAAGAAATTCAACACGGAAATTACACTACTGTCAATAAGTTTCACTCAAACTATTCTTTGCTTTTTTTCTTTCTTTTGTTATTTATTTTTCTGCGTAAAATTTTTTTAAAAAAGAGAAAAATAAATATAATTGCTTTTCTGACGACCCGTTCAGTATTAAAAAAAAATATTCCTAGCTAATTACGAAACGAACTTTTCGAAACGCTTTTCTAAAATCTTCCGGGTCGGTTTGTGGGCGGGGTGGGGGAGATATATCAGTTTGTTATTAGCTGTCTAGACAAGTGCACACATTCAAGACCCTTATTTCTTTTATTTTTCTGGAGGGGGGAAGGGCACTTATATGATAATAAGTTTGCTGAAAACATTTATGCAGTTAATCACGTGATGCTTGAAAGCAACAAAAAAAACCTCTTATAATAAACATTGTCAACATCATTGTCATCATCAGCAGCATAATCATCGTTCTATTCAGTGTTAAACCTCAAGTAAAAGACTAAGGATTTTAATTATGAAAAGGCTTGGCGAACCACAACTTCAAATTAGGCTTTTTTGTTAGAGTAAGTACTTATTTATATCTATAGCTATCTTATTGCGTGATATATATATATATATATATATATATATATATATATATATATATATATATATATATATATATCTGTCAAATTTATCGCGAACACCCTATATAATATATATATATATATATATATATATATATATAGGGTGTTCGGATAAATTTGACAGCTTCATGAGGAAAAAGAAAAAGTGCTAGGTAACTACAAGATTTAATGGATTGAAAAGAAATTCAACAGGTACGGAAAATACACTACTGTCAACAAGTTTCACTCAAATTAAACGCCATTAACGTCGATCACAGCCTCTAGCCTGCTCCGGAACCTGGAGCCACCTGATGTTAAAGTTTCCCTGGGAAGGTTCTCAAAAACTACCTTAATTCTGTCGATTAACTGGGCTTTTGTAATACTGGCACGGAGATTGGTGTCTTTCTCAACAATACATTATTATCCATGGGGGTTAAGATCTGGGGAGTTCCGAGGCCAAACATTGGGACAACCCTTTTTTACCTTTCCCAGAGATGTGGCAGGGGGCCGAATCTTGCTGCTATACATATGGCCTACCATTGGCTGCCATATATATGGCCTATCTTTGGCTACCCTCGTTATCCAGAGCTTGACAACAGTGTTTAGCAACTCCACGTAGGCATCAGCTTGGTTAAACCACACATGAAAGATCCTAACTACAGGAATATATATATATATATATAT
>CM042153.1:925050-935050 GCA_023376005.1 Doryteuthis pealeii | reverse complement strand
CCCTGTCGGCTGGGGCGTTAGAATGCACCGACTGCACCTCTGCAGAGGGGTAAGACTCCCCCAATGGGGCCACCTGTTGGCCGTGGGTTGCGACCCGTGATGATTAAGGATAGAGCCCAGGTGGATGAGCAGTTCATGACATGCAATACTCCACTTTGGCCCTTTCTTGGGGTAGACGGGCGGTCGGAGAGGCCCCCCTCCGATCAATCGGCTGGTCATGTCAAGCTCTAGCACCTATATGATTGCTCCAACCCTATTGTCCTTATGGCAAACCCCATCCCTTCTTATCATATGGATGCTAGAAGGCGGTGGCTGCGGGTCTACATGTCCTGGGAATGACGTTAAACTCTATCTGATGGTGAGGTTCCAGTTTTGGAGGTTTGGGGAATGTGGAGCACCCCATTCATCACCATTGCTCCCTGGTCCACTCTGACCCGGAGTGGTAGTACCTGTTAGGGTCCCATCTATGGGTTAAATAGAAAAATGTATTTATAAAAAAATTGTATTATCCATTAAGAATTACTTTATTTCAAAACTTTATCGGCATTAAATGACCCACTGAGATTAATATGCCGTAAAATAAACCAAACCAAATCAAACCAAATCAAACCCACAGCTGCGACAAATTGATCTGTTTCGGTAAAGTGTATAACGAAAATAGAATACAAGAACAAATTCAATATTAAACTTTAAGAAAATGCAACTGAAAAATTTAACAAGTTAACACAGGCTTTACTGCTGTTCCTAGACATACCGGAATTGTCAGCATCACTGCTCTTGCTGTTATTTACAAAGCTTTATTTAGTTTGACATAGGGTCCTACAGTTACTAAGTGATCACCCATCTAAGTACTGTGCTGTTTGAATTTTACGACTCGTGTGGCCATTTTAGGGCTGTAGGTGAAAGCAGTTTTACAGTGGAGATCCCGTGTGTTATAAAGTTTGATTCTTTCTTTAAGTAAAAAGATGTAGTATCAGTTTTCATCCTTGTCCGCTGATCCATCCTGGGTTGTATCAGAGTTTATCCTGTCTTGAAGTAGAGAGTTGTTTAATTATCCTGTCGAAGTCTATATATATATATATATTATATATATATGTGTGTGTGTGTGTTGTGTGTGTGTGTGTGTGTGAAGAAAGGAAGTGAATCCGACGGTATGTAGTATATAAGGAAAAATGACAAAACACAGGTTTAAATGGGTTAAGTGGTGAGTTTATTGGCCGACGCTGCAGTGTTTCGATCTATTAATTAGATTATCTTCAGGGCATTTGTTGGTATATGTTGGTATATATATATATATATATATATATATATATATAGTCATCCACATAGACGTGTTTCGACTTATCAAGTCTTTCAATGTGGCTAGACATTTGTGAGCTACCTACAGCCGGAATAGAAACCCGTTCGATTCAGCATCAAGGCGGACAGCTTAACCGCTCAGCTATCGTCACCCACAGAATGATAAGGGGATTTTAACTGTTTTAATACACACATCTGGATGTATATAAAGGCCGCCATAGAGTGTTCCATCTCTTTTATAGGAGAGAGTTGCGTTTATGCTTTAGTTGGCGGTCGTCAGCGAGATCCCCTCCAAAGTGCTCAACCCCAGGGGGATGGGAAGCATATATAGTCATCGACAGACAGGTTTTAGACATCAAGTCTCTTCAGTGTGGCTAGACATTTGTGAGTTACCTACAGCCGGAATAGAAACCCGATCGATTCAGGCGGACAGCTTAACCGCTCGGCTATTGTCACCCACAGAATGCGAATGGGATTTTAACTGTTTTAATACACACATCTGTAGTTATGTAAGGGCTGCCATAGAGTGCTATATATATATATATATATATATATTATATATATATATATGTTGAAAAATGGACGGTCTGAAATATGACGTCAAATATTCTTTTTTGGCGGTGTGAGTATTAGAGTGTGTAAGTGTGTGTATCGAAAAAAGGATTGTGCATTTTTTATGTGTTTATGAATGTGTGGTTGCGCGTGTGTGTATAAATCTTTTGCGATAAATGGAATTGAAACAAACCTCAAGGTTGTGAGTGTGTGTGTGTGTGTGTGTGTGTGTGTGTTTCATTGATAAAAGTGGCAAACGAATATTCTTTTAACTTTTGAGTTGCTGTGTGCGTTTATTATGTAATGGGGTGGTGAGAGAGAGACATCTACGCGGTCAGATGAAAATTCTTTTTATAGTAAGTGAAGGGAAAAAAAGGGGGGGATTTATATATATATATATATATATATATATATATATATATATATATATATATATATATATATTCCGGCGGACCACAGACTGAAAATGAAAGAATGTAAAAAGATGGACAAATATTTGGAAACTTGCCAAGAGAATTGAAAAAACTGTGGAACATCAGGGTGAAGTGATACCAATTGTTGTTGGTTCCTTAAAACGGTCGCCAATGTTTTGTGAAAAAGACTGGGGGAATTAGAAAAAAGTGACTTTCCAGAAAACAGCAATGTTAAGATCGGCTAGAATACTCAGAAGAATCCTGGAGATTTGAGGTGACTTAGTGCTACCCAGCAACTACCGCTGCCAAACTGCATTGGTTCTTTTAGATCACAGTGGCAGTGTGGAAAAGGGGGATTTGCTGCTTGGGCAACAGCTCATCCTCCATATGAACCCACCCAGGCCACGTAGTTAAAAAAGATTGGACACTACTCCATTGTCTCTCGTAGGAGGCGATCCCAACTAGCCAGACTTTAGTGAAAGACCACCAGCATTAATAGTGTGGAAAACTCACCAGGTTTTTAATAAGGATTTTTTCGATTCTTACAGATGATAAAATGACAGTAACGTTAGACTGGCACAAGGCCACAAGAGCAGAGCCCATAATGAGAATTGAAGTTGCTGCATTGATTTATGAAAAAATATCCCTAACAATCACAACACACGGGACCTCCCAGCTACTTATAAAATTTAGCTTAGTAAGATATATTTTGACTCCCCACGGGGCCAAAATTTGACACATGGTTGATTTAATGTGGTGGGGTGTCCCGGAGGAAGCAAGGTGCGGATGTGAAAATTGTTTAGATTCTGCCGTCATTCCCCTTCAGGAGTGCCTCAAGCACCAAGCAATAAAAAACAGTTCTTAACCCTTTTAAAGCCGCTGCCTGGAGTGGGTAGCTCTCTGGAACTCAGTTGATTAATTTCTCGAATGAATAAAAGATATAATGCACCAGTTATTTTATTTAAAAACATTAGTATTTTTTCATGTCAGTTAACTTTGAACTGCGTATCTTTGAGAATCTGTGTTACGCCTAAAAGACACGTGGTTCAAAGTTAACTGACCTGAAAAAATGTAAAAGTTTTTAAATAAAATAACTGGTGTATTATATCTTTTATTCATTAATATATCAACACTGAACATTTCATTAAATTCGTCTATTTCCATGAATTTTAGTATTTTTTCTTTCGGCCGGGGGACATATGATGGTGGAATGTAGGTCCGTTAAGTTTGATTTAACGAATGACTTTGTTTTAATCCGGCCTGGTGGAACGTCAGGAAAATATTTTTTAAACAACTCCATCTAACATCTAAGTGACATAAGTTCGCAAGCATGTAGCATCTAGCATGGATCGAACTCATTATTCAGTAATGGATCAAGACTAGAATAAAATGCATTGCTATCAGACTTCCATTGATACATAATCATAGAAAGATTATAATTAAAGACAATTAAATAATCTCTTCCTGCAATTGATCGATTCTAATGAAATTTTCAGTACTTTAGGTACCTCCAATTTGATATGTCAAATTTACCCCCTCCCTATATTTAACACAATGAAACTTGCATAGAGGTTAATATTATCTTGAAAATCTTTTCTCCATTCGAAAGAAGAAACATTAAAAAAACTTCTGATGATTTAAAAAATATATTTTTCAGCTTATGGATATAATGAAAATTATGAACGAAAACAATGTTTACATTTTCGCACCGTTAAATCAATTGAAATTTAACGTAGCGAAAATCAATTTTTTAAAAAATTTTATGAAAAATCAAATAATGGTCTGATTTTCATGAAAATTTCCATAATTACTTAACTTTTTATGAAACATAGGAAAAATGAACGACAGATTTTGACCTGCGGTTGATCTTTCTTCTGACTCGTCAGAGCGAGCCGTGTGAAAGTTAATTTAGAAAAGCCAGATCTTAGGTTTTGGATACGACAGACGTAATGGCGATCTGTCCGTTGAAACTAAATTTTCGCTCCCGTGTTTGTTGATCTCGGACGTCTTGTGTTGTTGTTTGTTTAGTTAACGAACACAAGACTTTCTTTTAATTAAAGCTCTTTATTTTTTTATAAGTTAAATCTCTTATCCTCGCCAATGTATGAGTAGCACAGGGATCTGTGTGATAAAGTGAGAAGCTGGCGGTAGGTGTGACACTCCGCATCAGACGCCGAAACAATCTCCTTGGTCCAGCGCTAATGAAATAGGGGATAGTCAACCTCGCTGTCTGTCTAATAACGACTTTAGGTCACCCAGATAACTTTACTTACTTACTAACAACTGGATTGAATTTAGCGTTTTTCCTTCTCCTAGACTGGTTGCCATACGAAGGTTAGAGAACTCGGTCTGCTCTACTATTTATCTGGGACGAGAGAAGGTGTAATTGGATTCATACCTTTCTCAAGGGTCTTAGTGCTATGTGAAATTCAAACAGCCTCGTTCACTATTTGAACTCTGGGCGTCGCATCCATTTCATACGACCCTAAGCGTACGTATATATGTATATATTTACCCAACCTCTCTTCATGGGCATGGTTGAGCTTAGTTTAAATGGTTTGAATGCAGCTTCCCTTCTCCTAGACTGGTCGCTATAAAAAAATGGTATACCCTATTTACCCATAGCTGGAGGGAGAATTGTGTGGATCCATACCATTTCTTACGACCCTAACCGTGAGTCCTGTACGATAAGTTAAGCTTAGTAATTATCTAGAAAGCCTGTTGTACGTTTATTTAAGCGAGGTAAAGCGTCCGACTGGGAGCCACAAGGTTCCGGGTTCGATACCGACCTCGCCAACCGACCAGGGAGAATTGTGTGGATGCACACCATTCCCAAGGGGTATTAGCGCTATGTGAAATGCACACAGCCTCGTCCAGAATTTGAATTCGGGTCACCGCATCCAATTACTAAGACTATTACCATTACACTACGAACTAATGTCTGTGTGTATGTATGTATATATGTATGTATGTGGTGTGTGTATGTGTTGTGATAGCAAGAGTGTGGGACTTATATAATTTCTATATTAGCGCGTTGACTCACAGTTAGTGCACGTGGGGATCAGAAAAACTCTGTTGTGCACTTTTTGGCGGCGTTGGGGAGGTGCAACCGAAGATATGGAATTCCAGGAACTAGGCTCCATTCTGCTGTAATAGTGTTTCACAAGCTTGCTAAACACTAAAACCACAGCGTGGCACCCTACGCACCGCGTCTCTCTCTCCTCCTCTCTCTCTCTCTCTCTCTCTCTCTCTCTCTCTCTCTCTGACTGCGTGAACGTCCGCTCCTTTGGCGTGCATACGTGTGTCCACCCGTGCGATGTGTTTGTTTGCACGCGTGTCGCACCTGACCTAATCGCGAGGATCTCTTTATCTTATCTTGTCAATCTGTTCAATTTACTTTAGGAAAGAAGAGATTATGCCCCCAATGGTCGACATTGGGGGGGATGCAAGAAGAAGAAGAAGAGAAGAAGAAGAAGAAGAAGAAGCTTGAAAATAACGTCATATCACTCATATGACGATGACTGCTAGAACCATCAGACGCCCGTTGTAAGTAATGCACACTTCAGATAAGAAATAAAAAGAAGAAGAAAAGGCATGTTTATCAGTTCAAAACGCAACTAGGCCGTCACCCATTTCGTTTCGTTTAGTTTAATTTATATATTTCGTATTTTTACATCACCCCTCCACTTTTTCTTCTGTTCTTTATCTTTTAATTTTTATTCATTTTTGAAAAATAAAAATAAAAATTAATATAATAAAAAAAATCTTTTTTTTCCTCGTCTCACAAAGGACCTGTTTTATATACCAACCGCTAACAGTATATTTTTTATAATTTTTTTGCTTGTGTGTGTTTGTTTTTTTTTTTCAGAGAACAGGCGATTTTTTTTTTAGTGGGGGAAAAAGATTTATAAGTGTCGGACTGAATAATTTGTTTTTAAAATGAAAGCGAAATACGTCAAAGAAATACGTATGTAAAGAAATGATAAGAAAGTTGATTCCCCCCCCTCCATTTTTTTCGCGGTTGAAGTCATAGAATATACTTGAAAGAAAACTCCGTTAGGTTTTTATGGAAAGTCAAATAAAATTGAATGAGATTTATGTTCTGCCGTTCATAACATATTTTCAAAATGAAATTATTATTATTATTATTATTATTATTATTATTATTATTATTATTATTACTAGTACCAAATAAAAAATACCCTCCGGGCGATGTAAAAATAGATTTCTGAAACATATTGCCTGAGGGGTGGGAGTAAAAAATTCAATGTCAGCGAGTTTGTACCCTAAGTAAGTAAAATCTTCAAATTCATTAAAGGATTAAAAAATAAAACAATTTGAAATGTAAACTTTAAATATGTATTAAAATCAAACAAACTATATATAGATATATAATACCAGTCATGTATTTATTAAAACTTGTTTTAAAAAACAATGAGGACTGTCTAATGTTACATGTTCAAATTTTGAGTACATTGCCCGGAGGGTGTTTTTTTATTTTGTACTAGTAGTAGTAATAATAATAATAATAATAATAATAATAATAATAATAATAATAATAATAATAATCAACCACTGCAACAATAACAACAAAAGTATAGGGTGTAACGATGTTTTTATTTAATATCATTTTTTTTTTCATTCGACACTGTGTATTACATATTTCGAAAGATAAAATTTAGGAACAAACACCCTCCCATCAACCATTATTTTTTTAAAAGAAAAATAATCACGAATGCTGTTTAAGAGATTTTCGCAAATTATACTTAATAAGAAGGGAAATACGTAGATATTTTACAATATTTTCAGCTGGGTCTTTTTTATGTGATTTTAGGGTGCAGCAATTAAAGGATTCCTCATTTGTAGTACCCTAAAAAAAGAGAGAAAAGGGGATTTTTTAATCTCTCAAAGGTTCATGATTTAAAAGGTTCAAGGAATGTGCAGCAAAATCAGTACCAAAAAATCTGAATTGGTTATGCATTGGTAGATAGATAGATAGATAGATAGATAGATAGATAGATATGAACAAGATGGGATGATACGTGATGAGATATTATAGGGTAATTATGAACTTTTGTTTAGTAAATTAGTGTGTCCCAGAAAAAACAGAACCCAAAAATTTTGTAATAAAACTGTTAATTTTAACTAGGGGGTTTAGGGTTAGATTTAGTCTGTTTTTTCTGGGTCACCCTGTACAGGGTGACCCAGAAAAAAACAGAACCCAAATTATTTATTTATTTTCCCACTAAACTAACCCTAAACCCTTAACCCCCACCCTAACCCTAAACCCCCACCTAACCCTGTTCTGTTTTTTTCTGGGACATCTAATTTACGAAACAAAAGTTCATAATTACCTATTATAGATAGATGGATGTTACCTGTCAACTCGTGCACGAGTAAGACCATTTCCTGTTCTTTACCTTTTTCTTTTTTAAAAGTTAGTTGAGTGCCAGTAGCATTTGACATTGTATCCTTCTGTTTTCGCTGATAACCCACCAGGCCAGTCCTGGAGAGACATGCTCTTCCACATAAACTACGTTGGAACTTCTCCACTTTGAATGTTGCTGGACGGAAAATCACCAAGCCGCTTCAATATTTGGTGTTTAATTCGGTTGGACTCAAATTCTTTCACAGATAGATAGATAGTTATCAACATGCATACACCTGAACAGGCTGAGATATAGATCTGAACAGGTTGAGATAGATAGAAGCCTCGTTAATACACTGAAGAGAAATATTAATTGAAAGAAGTTATTTGTGTTTTATCCGCCTTTATTCCTCAACATTTAATTACATAAATAGATAAATTTGAACAGGCTGATATAGGTAGATCTGAACAGGCTGAGGTAGATAAATAGATAGATAGATAGATAGATAGATAGATAGATATTAACTGTTTGAGATAGATCCAGCGATATATATGCAGTGGTTTCAGTTGAGATTGGGACAAGGTTAGATAAATATTTTAATATTTTGTTGTGCCAATCTTGAAGCCAAAAGAACCTGTTTAGTTACATTTTAAGTCAGCTGATAAGGTCTTCGGTTCAGACATCAAAAAGCTGGCATGAATGGCGAAATATGCAACTATCTCTGCCACCAAGCAGGCATAAGTTAAGAGGGAAAGGAAAAATAAGAATAAAGTCAAAATGAAAAAGTTACAAAAAGAAAGAAAAAATATAAAAATAAACAAAGGTAAATAAAATAACAAAATAGATATATATAAAAAGAAAGAAAGAAAGAAAGAAAGAAAGAAAGAAAGGTAAAAGTAAGAAAGAAGGAAAAATGAAAGACAAAAAAGATAAAAGAGCGGCAAAGAAAAAAGAACGAAAGAAAGAAAAGGAAAGAAAAAGGAATAAGAAAAGAAATAAATAGATAAAATAAACATAAAAGAAATAAAGAAAGAAGGAAAGTAAAAGATTAAAGTACCATAAAGGAATGAATGAAAGAAAGAAAGAAAGAAAGAAAGAAGCATAGAATAAAGAACGAAGGAAAAACATTAAAGAACAAAAAGGAAAAGAAAAGAAAGAAAGAAAGAAAGAAAGAAGCATAGAATAAAAAACGAAGGAAAAAGATTAAAGAACCAAAAAGGAAAGAAAGAATGAAGAATGAAAAGAAAAGAAAAAAGTAGGAAAAGAAAGAAAGAAAGAAAGAAAGAAGGAAGAAAGAATAAAAGCATAAAAAAGAAAGAAACAAAAAAGATAAAAAGAAAAAAGAAAGAAAGAAAAAGATTTAAAAAAAGCACGAAAAAGAATGAAAAAAAGAAGAATAAAAGAAATCGCTTTTAAATATGTTTAAAAAAAGACAAAATGAATGCTGAAGAAAAAAATATCCAAACGAAATAAAATGGAACTAAAATAAAGAAGAAATGAAGAAGTAACGAATAGATGGATAAAATAAGCATAAAAGAAAGAAAGAAAGAAAGAAAGAAAGAAAGAATAGAAGCATAAAAAAGAAAGAGACAAAAAGGATAAAAAGAAAAAATGAAGAAGGAACGATTAGAAAGAAAGAATGAAGGAGAGAAATGAATTAGTCACAAAAAAACGAAATAAAATAAATAAAATAAAAAATAAAAAAACAAAAAAACAAATAATAACCAAACGAAGAAAAAAAATAGAAAAAAAATAATCAGCAGGAGCAATAAAAACGAAAAAAGTGAAAGACGAAAAGCAAAAAGGAATAAATGTAGAAAGATTTTTTTTTTTCTTCATTTCTCCTCTTATTTTTAATGTGAGAAATGAACAAACGGAAAAGCAATTTTAAAACCAAGAAAAGAGAGAAAGTCAGTCGCTGAAGTAAAAGCAAAAAGGAAAAAAAAAGAAAGGAGAAAAAAAAAACGATGGCGGCTAATGTGAAGTTGTTCTACGATGATGTCAGGTTAATAAATACTCAATCAAAATGTCGGAGATTTAAATTAATCTTATGTCATGGCTGCTTTACAGTTTGCTACTCCGCTCACATATATTGCTAGAACAACAAAATACATGCACCATATATATATATATATATATATATATATATATATATATATATATATATATATATTAGTGTGTGTGTACATGTAAGTACAAATACAGACTTTTGTATGTATGCCGAAAATCAAATTATGTTTTTACAAATATACTTGCATACTTTTTGGTACTGTATTTTGCTTATATATATATATATATACATATATATATATATATACATAATATACATATATATACATATATATATATATATATATATATATATGC
>CM042153.1:917550-920050 GCA_023376005.1 Doryteuthis pealeii | reverse complement strand
CGTTTCACGTCTCATCTGGGTGGCTAGACACAGCAACAACATCTGACCAAGAGCGAAACCCGACAGACTTTTCACCAGCCCGTTTAGGTAACCGTTCTGCCATCGACAGCTGCCTTTAAGGAGCGGTGTTTTAACTGTTAAATACATACATCTATGGGTATATTTTACGATCACCAGAGAGATCAAATCTGTAAACGACAGCCGATTATTGCTTAATGCTGGCGGTTAAAATCAATTAGGATCTCTCCTAAAGAGCTCTACCGTGTTTTGAGAATATATATATATATATATATATATATATATATATATATATATATATATATCATGGTTTTAAGCAGAAGATACGATTGTAAGGGTGAGACACTGGAGCATATGGACTAACGTGCTGCATTACGGTGTAGCAAGCGAAATCGAACTTCAGTCGTGCTATTACATTCACTTTCAGACTGATACCCTTGGGAAAGGTATGAAACCACTCATCCCACATATATAGGTTAAATAGTACCAATGCTGTTCATCTACAAGGAATGCTTTAGTATTAGATAACCCACGAAAGTTTATATGCCATTAAACAATGAAACCAAACCGTACCAAAATCTATTATAATCATGTTTTATTGTAAATAAACGACAGCTGTTCATGGTATATTCTTGTTGGAGAGAAAGATGTCGTAACTGTGTTTGAAAGCAGTTTAGAAATTTTCTCTAAGTCTGTAGTCTATCCACAGACTGGGATGTTAATGCATGCGTAGGACTGGCATGGACTGCTATAGACCGACTATCAATCATACACAAGTTTTATCTCACTGATAGGTTAAAATCTTCCTCCAACAATAGTTGCGATATGGTTGTCTTCAAATTATTTGTATTAAGAAAAGTTACTTAACTCTTTAATTGTTTTCTAAGGATTATTCTTATTAGATACTTGAAATCATATAATTATTTGGAAATAATTGGTGTTAGATAAGAATATCTAAACACAAAATCTATAAAACAACACACACACACACACACACACACACACACACATATATATATATATATTTAATAATATGGGTGAAAAAAAAATGGAAATAAATCCGATGGTAGGTAGAAAAGTAAATAAGAAAAAACATTTTGAAAAAATCTAACTTAGGTTAGACAACTTCCTACTCATCCGATTATCCTGATGAAGGTTTTATGAAAAAACCAAAATGTTTTAACGTCGACTAACTTTACTCTCTACAATTAAATAGGAATAGTTACTTTAGACCATAATTGTGTACAAATCATTGTGTTGCATAATATATACGGGGCATAGATTATTGGCAAACCCCTGTATTTCTGCAGGGATGGTCCTTTTCATATCACGAACAGAAAATTACTGACAGTTGCACGTCACCTGATTTTGAATAAGTTACTCAGTTCCAGCCGGTATTTAGAGCAGGGGAGACGTCCCGTTTGCATCGGCTGACACAACTCAGCGCTGTGTGTTAGATAGTAAAAGAAAATTTAGTTAGGAATAAAAGGTTTTTAAAAGAACAGTACGGCGTTGTTGGTTGATGCATGCTTTAGTTAGAAGACCGGACAAGAAAGAAAATGAACCAAGATGAACAACCAAGAAGATAGATGTCAAAATGGCGACCATGACGAGAAAGAATAGAAGCTGGACGATCGAATGGCCAAACAAGCGAAGAAGAATGTAAGTTATGCATCTCATCTCTCTGATGCCCAGACTCTCTCTCTCTCTCTCTCTCTCTCTCTCTCTCTCTCTCTCTCTCTCTCTCTCCACACACACACAAAGAACACTTGTGTATATACCCAACATGTGGGTATATAACAATTGATATTCGATACGATATAAATTGTGCATAAATTATTTACCTATATACATCTACAAAATCTAGATTAGATAAATAGATAGATAGATAGATAGATAGGAATACTTGAAACTATAAAAGTGTGAGCAAATTATTTGTGTAAGATAGGAATATTTCATCATCATCATCATGTCGCGCAAGCAGCACTGATATCTGTGACAATCTCTCGCCAACCTTCCCTATCACTCATTGCCCCTGGGATGTCCTCTGCGCAGCATCCATAATCCTCGCATAGTTGGTCAATGTAGGTCCTTAGTGGGCGTCCTACGTTAGCATGTCCATATGTTGGCTTCCACAGAAGAATGTCGCTTATTAACTCGTCCCCGCTTCTCCAGCAGTGTCCTGCATGCCTAGACCGTCTCACCCGGAGTGTTTGTGAGATGGGGGGAGGGCAGGTGATCATTTACTATCATATAACTGTGCAAACAAATGGTTATAGACAAATAAAAAAATGCAATTTAAAAAGAATTGCAATGGAACGTTAAAAATATAGTTACGATTACATTCAACCGTTTACAACTTTGGTCCTATCTTGAGCTAGACAGGCGGTCGGAGAGGCCCCCTCCAATCAATCGGCTGGTCACGTCAAGCCCTAGCACCTATATGATTTTTCCAACCCCATTGCCCTTATGGCAAGCCCCA
>CM042153.1:897156-912540 GCA_023376005.1 Doryteuthis pealeii | reverse complement strand
ACTGTTTTGTAGTACATCGCCCGGAGGGTGTTTTTTATTTGTACTAAATAATAATATAATAATAATAATTAATAAATAAATTAATAATCAATAATAATATTAATAATAATCAACCCACTGCAACCAATAACAACAAAAAGTACTAGGTGTGTAACGGATGTTTTTTATTTAATATCATTTTGTTTTCATTCGACACTGTGTATTACATATTTCGAAAGATTAAAAATTTAGGAACAAAACACCCTCCCACCAACCATTTTTATTTTTTTACAAAAAAAATAATCTTCACGAAGCTGTTTTAAGAGGGGAGATTTCCGCAAAATTATACTTAATAAGAAGGGAAATAGTGGAATATTTACACAATATATTTTACAGCTGGGTCTTCTTTTTTTATGTGAATTTTAGGGTGCGCAAATTAATTGCAGCAATTAAGGATTCCTATTTGTTAGTACCCCTAAAAAAGAATAGAGAAAAACGGTTGATTTTTTGAATTTCTTCAAAGGTTCATGATTTTTTTAAAAGGTATTTCATGATTTAAAAGGTCTTCATGGATGATTGCAGGCAAAATCAGTATTAAAAAAATCTTCTGAATTGGTATGCATTGGCATAGAATAGAAGATAGATAGATAGGTAGATATAAACAAGATAGATGAAGATGATACGTGATGAGATATTATAGTAGGGTAATTATTGAACTTTTGTTTTTAGGTAATTGGTGTCCCAGAAATAGAAAAAACAGAACCCACAATTTTTTTTAATATAAAAACTTGTTAATCTTAAGAACTAGGGTTTGTAGGGTAGGTTTTCAGGTTTTTAGGTTTTTAGAGGGGTTTAGGTTTTGGGTTGGTGGTTTAGGGTTAGGGTTAAGGGTTTTCTGTTTCTTCTGGGTTCACCCTATACAGGTGACCAGAAAAAACAGAACCCCAAAATTATTTATTTATTTCCCATTAAACTAACCCTAAACCCTTAACCCCCAACCCTAAGCCCAAACCCCCACCACTACCTAAACCCTAAACTCTAACCCCAAACCCTCTAGTTAAATTAAACAGTTTTTTAGAAAATTATGTCAGTTGGGTTATCTGGTTTTTTCTGGGAAACCCTAATTTACTAAACAAAAAATTCATATAATTACCTATTATAGATAGCCATATGCTATGTTAACCTGTCAACTTGCGTGCACGAGGTAAGTCCATTTCCGGTTCTTTAGTTGAGTGCTAGTAGCATAGCATTTGACATTGTATCTATTTTCTGTTTTCGCTGATTAGCCCACCAGGCCGCCCTTGAAGAGACATACTTTCCACATTAACTTTAATGGTTTTGGAACTTCCTTCCACTTTGAAATGTTACTGGACTGGAACACCTTAACCGCTTCATATTTTTGGTGTTTAATTCGTTGGACTCAATTCTTCCTTCACAGTAATAGATGGGAAAATTATCTTATTTACATGCATACATCACCTGAAACAGGTTGAGATAGCATAGAAAGCCTCGTTAAATACACTGAAGAAAAAATATTAATTGAAAGAAGTTCTTGTGTTTATCCGCCTTTTTTTCCATCAACTTTTAATTACATTTAAAGGGCTCTGATATAGGAGATCTTTCTTAACAGGCTGAGGATAGATAGATAGATAGATAAGATAGATAGATAGATTAAGATTTATTAAGCTGTTTTGAGAAGATCCAGCGATATATATTGCAGGTGGTGTTTTCAGTTTTATTTAGATTGGGACAAGGTTAGATAAATTATTTTGTTGCGCCACCCTTATCTTGAGCCGATAAGAACCTGTTTAGTTCATATTTTAAAGTCAGCTGGATAAGCGTCTTCGGTTCAGACATCAAAAAAGCTGATTGAATGGGAAAATAGGCAGCGTCTCTCTGCCACCAAGTCAGGGCATAAGTTAGCGGGAACACTGGAAAAATTTAAGAAATAAAGTCAATGAAAAACGTTACAAAAGAAAAAAAAGAAAGAAAAAATATAAAAAATAAACAAAGCATGAAAATAAAATAACAAAATAAGATATATAAAAAAGAAAGAAAAAAAAGAAAGAAAGAAAGAAAGAAAGAAAGAAAGAAGAAAGAAGAGGAAAAAAAAAAAAGATAAGACAAAAAATGGTTAAAAAGGCGGCAAACAAAGAAAAAGAGAAGAAGAAAAGGAAAAGAAAACGGAATAAGAATAAGAAATAATAGATAAATAAGGCTATAAAAGAAATAAAGAAGAAGGAAAGTAAAAGATTAAGTACCAATTTATATCTAGGACATGAATGAAAGAAAGAAAGAAAGAAAAGAAAAAGAAGCATAGAATAAAAACGAAAGGAAAAACATTAAAGAACCAAAAAGAAAGAAGAAAGAAAGAAAGAAAGAAGCATTTAGAATAAAAAACGAAGGAAAAAGAATTTAAAGAAACCAAAAAGGAAAAAAGAATTGAAGAAAAGAAAAGAAAAGTAAGGGAAAGAAAGAAAGAAGGAAGGGAAAAGAAATAGAAGCATAATACAGAAAGAAACAAAAAGATAAAAGAAAAAAGAAAGAAAGAAAAAGATTTTAAAAAAAGCACGACGGAAAAAAAAGAATTGGAAAAAAGAAAATAATAAAAGAAACGGCCTTTAAAATATGTTTTAAAAAGACAAAATGAATGCTGAAGAAAAAATAACCAAACGAAAATAAAATGGAAACTGAAATAAAGAATAAAATGAAGAAGGAGGAATAAATGGATAATAAGCATTAAAAGAAATAGAATGAAGGAAAGAAAAGATAAGTACCATAAAGAAAGAAAGAAAAGAAAGAAAAGAAAGAAGATAGAAGCATATAAAAAAGAAGAAAGACAAAAAGGATAAAAAGAAAAATGAAGAAAGGAATGATTTAGAAAGAAAGAATGAAGGAGAGAAATGATCAGTACAAAAAATGAAATAAAAAAAAACATTTTTAAATTAAAAAAACCAAAGAGAAACAAAATAATAACCAAACGAGAAAAAAATTAGAAAAAATTTAATCGCAGGAGCAATAAAACGAAAGAAGTGAAAGACGAAAAGCAAAAAGGAATAAATGCAGGAAAATTTTTTTTTTTTCTTCATTTCTCCTCTTATTTTTAATGTGAGAAATGGGAAAACGGGAAAAGCAATTTTAACAAGGAAAGAGAGAAAGTCAGTCGCTGAAGTTTAAAAGCAAAAAGGAAAAAAAAAAGAAAGGAGAAAAAAAAAACGATGGCGCTAATGTTGAATGTTGTTTCTACGATTTGATGTCAGCAGTTAATAAATACTCAATCAAAATGTCGGGAGATTTAAATTAACTTATGTCATGGCTGCTTTACAGTTTGCTACCTCCGCTCACATTATATTGCTTAAACAACAAATACATGCACCCATTATATATATATAATATATATATAATATATATAATATTATATATATATTATATATATTAATATATATATATTTAGTGTGTGTATAATGTAAGTACAAATTACAGCTTTTTGTATGTATGCCGAAAATCAATTATGTTTTTTAAAATTATACCCCTGCTACCTTGGTCTCTGTATGTGCTATATACTTATATACACCTTCTACCCTATAACTTCATCTATATACTTATAGAATATATATATATATATGCGTCCGTTGATACACATCCCACACACACCACATATATATTATATATTATATCATATATATATATATATATATACAATAATTAAATAATACGACAAGCAAACTGCGAATATATATATATATATATATATATATATATATATATATATAAAATGGATAAGTAACTATTCGAGTTTCATCGTTGATCGTCAGGGTTACATCGCTGAATTAATGATTATTAGCGATGTAACCCTGACGATTTCAACGTGCCGGTAGGTTACTTTTATCCATTTGTTATAAATAAATTTTGCTCTACATTGTTATTTGTTTTTTCTCAGTCTTAACCTGGTATCTGCGCTTCAACGATCGTACTCCGTACCAACGGTAAGCTTACTCATACATTAATGCAATATATATTATATTAATATATATATATATATATATATATATAGTTATTTACTAAAGCGTAGCTTCATATCGGTAAATCAGGAGTGTGGTGAACCAGTGAGTATTGAACTCATAACATTGGTCCGCAATTAGAATGCTAACCATTACTCAATGAGGTGCCTCTACACACGACACACACCCATATATATATATTATATTAGAGGGAGAAGAGAGAGAGACAGACAGAACAGACAGGACGACGACAGACGACAGAGACAGACAACAGGACAGCAGGACGGAATGCGTGACGTGAAAAAAGAACAGATAAAAAAGAAAAGAAAAAAGGAAAGAAACACGTGCATATCACATGTATTGTATGTATGTTATGCGTCTATGTCAATGTGTAATTGTGTATGATGATACGCGAACAGCAAGCACACTAGAATAAACCTATGTAGGGAGAGAAAAGAGAGAGAAGAGAGAAGTGAGAAAGAGAAGAGAGGGGGAATAAGAAGGGAGTGAACAGGAATTCCTGTTTTCATTTAAAAGATTAGTTACCCTTTTTCGTGTTGACATTGAACGTATATATAAAATATACTATATATATTTTGCTTCTATGTTTGTGTAAGCATGCGAAGGAACTTTCCTGTCGCCTTTTTATTAATGTTTTTTATTCCGTAGAGTGCGGGTCAGTCTATGGAGAAAAAAACGCCTATATTATATTTCACCCCTCGGCGATCGGATGTGACACAGGTCATTTCTTAAGCGGGGTTTAACAGGATTTGAACTCAGAGTTTCTTCTCCCAAAAAGGGTGCTGACCAAGTTTTGCAGAGCCCTGTCGCGTCCTAATATTACGCCATTGCTCGGAGGCGGTCTAGTTGGAGTCATACCTTTCCCAAGGGTAATTAGCGCTATGTTAATGCAATAGTCTTGTCCAGGATTTTAACATCGGTCAACGAGTTCATTCTACAACTTTAACCATTATGCTACGCGCCTCCACAGAAAGCACCTATAACCTTTCGACAAACCATATTTGGCTTTTATATTATATATATATATATAGTATTATATATTATTATATATTATATTATTAAAATTAATAGATGTTTAATAATCTCAATTATTAGGATTTATTTCAATATTTTTACTTCCCTATATATAGTAATGTCACGGGGCGGCCTAATGTCGGTATCAGCCAGTCAGCCGAGGAGGTCTACTCTTTTCAATAGCGCTAGACCAAGGAGATTTTTTAGCATTGAGGTGGAGCGCCAACTACCATCAGCTCCTTTAGCTTTACCGCCAGATCCTGTGCTACTCATCGCTGAGTTGGGAGGACCGGTATGAAACTAGGAACCTTGTGGTTTCTAGCCGAACGCTCTACCGACTGAATACACGTGGTTAAGGGAAAAAAGGAAGTGGACAAAAATTAACTCAAACAAGTAGATGTAAGGAGAGATATATTTCGTTCCGCTTTCTTCTGCCTACATCTAACTTGTTTGAGTGTTTTTTTTTTTTGTCCACATTTTCCTTTTTTCCTACTCATACTGTCGGATTTACTCCAACCTCCTATTATTCATAACTTATATTACTATTATTATATATATTATAATATATACATATATATATATATTATATATATATAATATATAAGGTGTTTGTCAAAAAGGTTATCGAGTTTTTTGTTACTTTTTGTACACCTTGTATTCTTGGAAATTACAAACAACCTATTCATAACCTTTTTTTTTTTTCGAATAAAGGTGTGGTAAAAAGTACAAGTTTAAAGCTGTGTTTTACCGAGATAGAATGAACGATGAATGAAACTTTTTTTGTTTTTTCTTTTTTTTTCAGAATAAAGGTATGTCAAAAATACCCAAAAATCTCTGATACTTTTTTGAACACCTTGTATTATTATTCGTTTAACGATTTTAAAGACTAAACATTTAGTTACAACGAAGAAAAAAGTGGTTAAGTCGTTTCGTTCGTTGTTCGTTTGTTTTGTTTGTTTGTATTTGTATTAACCTAATATTAAATTTGACATTACGCGTTTTTCGCATTGAAATGACGTAACGAAAGATGCAAATATACATGTAAATATTTTCTTTTTTTCTTGTCAGAATTACAATCAAATAGTTTAGGTCATTTAAATCACATTTATTGAAAAAGATCTTAAAATTGGCTTTCTATAGTTTTATTAATATAGAGGCTCTGGGAATATGATGCCTTCTAAGAACTTAAACTACTTGTCATTTACAGCTATAATCCAGATTTACTATACATAATATATATATTATATATATATCTAATTATATATGGTGTGATGTTGTCTGTGTGTGTTGTGTGTGGTATGTGTACCCAGAAAATGGAATTGAATCTATGCATGTAAGTATGTAAAAATTTGAAAAGAATAAGGTATTTCAGATAGATGGATATTTAATGTAGAAAGAAGCGAACGTGTGGTTGTAACGTTTCGGTTTTGTTTAGCAAACCATTGTTCGGGGGAATTTTTTTTATAATGGAAAAACATGAAAAACTCATAAACCCCTATTTTTCCCATATAAAATGAATGTCCTTGCGGTGGTTTGCTGACAAACTGAAATGTTATAATGTCTTTCTGACGTTAAAATAGCATCCATCTGAATACCTTGTTATTTTTACAATTTTATAACCTCTCCACACACACACACACACACATACATATATATATATATATATATATATATATATATATATGTGTGTGTTGTGTGTGTGTGTGTGTGTGGTGTAGAAGTACCGATCCATGACCAGACTAAAAGAATTTTAGGAACACAAGGGAGTGAGAAACAAAAGCAGAAGGGTGCATCATGGGAAGGGTAGAACTCTTTAGTCATGGTGGGAGGGCCAGTTTAGTTTTCCAACACAACAGCATATAAGAAAAAATTGAAAATAGCATAGGTGAGAAATTGTCAGTTAACAAACGCTGTTGACCTCATCTCTCTCTCTCTCTCTCTCTCTCTCTCTCTCTCTCTCTCTCTCTCTCTCTCTCTCTCTCTCTTAATATATTATATATGTGTGGTGTGTGTGTGTGTGTGTGTGTCTGTATAATCATCATCAGGTCAAGCTGGCAGCAAGGACGTCCATGACAATCTCTCGCCAAATGTCCTGTCGTCATAGCCTCTAAGAAGGTCCTACGCAGGACCCGGCATCCATATGTGGGCATTTTTATGTGGAAAGCGAAGCTTATGGGTGGTAGGTGGAAAAAATTGCGTCGATCCCGTGGGCATTCCCTCGAGAGGGGGCGCCTCAGGCGCTGGGCAATAAACCCAGCCTGCCCTTTTAAGTCAAGGGGGCAAGTATTGCCTGGGGCGATAGCGTCATGGGATCGACGCTATTAATTTAACACACTGGTTCGGTGGCCGAATCACACCGGACCCCTGAAGGACGGGTTTCTAAAAGCTTATCGATGTAGATCCTCCCTGGATGACCCACAATGGCGTGCCAATGTTACATTTCCATAGGAGAACATCACTTATGAGTCCGTTCTTACTTCTCAAACAATGTATAGCATTTGTGCGCGAGTGGGCGTACATTTGCCTTCTTGTAGGGTTTTGCTTCCACGATGTGTTTAAAACGGTACGCAGCATTCTTGTGCAACTCCCATCTAGCTTATTCTCTAGGCACCTCGTTACGGTCCAAGCGGTGTAACTGTACAGTAGCACTGATACGGCTTGGAACACGTGGAAGTAATTCTGTAACCCTGGACTTATGCTTTTGGGTATTCATCGGACAAAGTGAAAGGTTTCTTTAACAACCTGATTAATATCGTCAAATTTTTGTTAGTTTTGGTGGGGGTGGACATTTTATTTGTGCATCTGTGTGCAGAAGCTGGTGTGTTTAATGGCGTGTTTGTGTACTTGTTGTCTCTCGTGCCTACATACATGCTATTATGTGCGCACACGTGCGTATGTATGTATGTATGCACCAGGGACAACATGCACACACGTTCGGCTAGAAACCACAAGGTTCCTAGTTCGATACCGGTCCTCGCCAACTCAGCGTATGAGTAGCACAGGGAACTGTGCGGTAAAGTAAGGAGCTGATGGTAGGTGTGGCGCTCCATCTCAGATGCCAAAGCAATCTCCTTGGTCTAGCGCTATTGAAAAGGGGACAGACTCCCTCGCTGACTGGCTGATACCGACTTTAGGCCGCTCCGACGACTTACTTTTATATATATATATATATATATATATATATATATATATATGTAAAAATACATGCCATATATGCCAAAGATACACACACACAACACACACACACACACACACACATATATATATATATATATATATATATATATATAAAACCGACCAGGAGCAAAATTCGACTGACTTCTCACCAGCCCGGATCGTTAAACTCTCGGCCATCGACAGCTGTCATCAAGGATCTGTTTTTTAACTGTTAAATACATACATCTATGTATATATTTTACGATCACCAGAGAGATCAAATCTGTAAACACCAGACGATCATTGATTTATGCTGGCGGTGAAAGTCAATTAAGATTGCTCCTAGAGAGCTCTATCGGGTTTTGGGAGCATATAATACGTCATCCACAGACACCGTGTTTCAACGTTTCACGTCTCATCTGGGTGGCTAGACACAGCAACAACGTCTGACCAGAAGCGAAACCCGACAGACTTTTCACCAGCCCGTTTAGGTAACCGTTCTGCCATCGACAGATGCCTTTAAGGAGCGGTGTTTTAACTGTTAAATACATACATCTATGGGTATATTTTACGATCACCAGAGAGATCAAATCTGTAAACGACAGCCGATCATTGCTTAATGCTGGCGGTTAAGATCAATTAGGATCGCTCCTAGAGAGCTCTACCGTGTTTTCAGAATATATATATATATATATATATATATATATATATAATATATATATATATATATATATATTATATATAACATGTATTTAAGCAGCAGATACGATTGTAAGGGTTATTCACTGTAGCATAGGGACTAACATGCTGCATTACGGTTTAGCAAGCGAAATCGAACTTCAGTCGTGCTATCACGTTCACTTTCAGACTGATACCCTTGGGAAAGGTATGAAACCACCCAACCCACATATATAGGTTAAATAGTACCAATGCTGTTCATCTACAAGGATTGCTTTAGTATTAGATAACCCACGAAAGTTTATATGCAATTAAACAATGAAACCAAACCGTACCAAAATCTATCCTGTTTTATTGTAAATAAACGACAGCTGTTCATGGTATATTCTTGTTGGCGAGCGAGATGTCGTAACTGTGTTTGAAAGCAGTTTAGAAATTTTCTCTAAGTCTGTAGTCTATCCACAGACAGGGATGTTAATGCATGCATAGGAAAGGCATGGACTGCTATAGACCGACTATCAATCATACGCAAGTTTTATCTCACTGATAGGTTAAAATCTTCCTCCTACAACATTTGCGATATGGTTGTCTTCAAATTATTTGTATTAAGAAAAGTTACTTAACTCTTTAATTGTTTTCTAAGGATTATTTTTATTAGATTCTTGAAACCATATAATTACTTGGAAATTATTGGTGTTAGATAAGAATATCTAAACACAAAATCTATAAAACAACACACACACACACACACACACACACACACACACAATATATATATATATTTAATAATATGGGTGAAAAAAAAATGGAAATAAATCCGATGGTATGTAGAAAAGTAAATAAGAAAAAACATTTTTGAAAAAATCTAACTTAGGTTAGACAACTTCCTACTCATCCGATTATCCTGATGAAGGTTTTATGAAAAAACCAAAATGTTTTAACGTCGACTAACTTTACTCTCTACAATTAAATAGGAATAGTTACTTTAAACCATAATTGTGTACAAATCATTGTGTTGCATAATATATACGGTGCATAGATTATTGGCAACCCCCTGTATTTCTGCAGGGATGGTCCCTTTCATATCACGAACGGAAAATTACTGACAGTTGAAGTCTCGCACGTCACGTGATTTTGAATTAGTTACTCAATTCGAGCCGGTATTTAGAGCAGGGGAGACGTCCCGTTTGCATCGGCTGACTCAATTCAGCACTGTGTGTTAGATAGTAAAAGAAAATTTAGTTAGGAATAAAAGGTTTTTAAAAGAACAGTATGGCGTTGTTGGTTGATGCATGCTTTAGTTAGAAGACCGGACAAGAAAGAAAATGAACCAAGATGAACAACCAAGAAGATAGAAGGCAACATGGCGACCATGACGAGAAAGAATAGAAGTTAGACTATCGAATGGCCAAAAAAGCGAAGAAGAAAGAAAGTTATGCATCTCATCTCTCTGATACCCCTCTCTCTCTCTCTCTCTCTCTCTCTCTCTCTCTCTATATATATATATATATATATAATATATATATATATATATATATATCAATCTCTATCTACCTATATCTATATCAATATCTATATAGATCTATCTACCTAATTCGATCTTCCTAACTGTATCTATATCTATATATATCCATCTATATCTATATCTATCTATCTACCAATCTATCTCTTTCTATCTATCTATATATATATCTATATCTCTCCCCCTCTCTCTCTCTCTCTCTCTCTCTCTCTCTCTCTCTCTCTCTCTCTCTCTACACACACACACACATACATATATATATATATATCTGACACAAAAGAACACTTGTGTATATACCCAACATGTGGGTATATAACAAGTGATATTCGATACGATATAAATTGTGCATAAATTATTTATCTTTATACATCTACAAAATCTAGATTAGATAAATAGATAGATAAATAGATAGACAGATAGGAATACTTGAAACTATAAAAGTGTGAGCAAATTATTTGTGTTAGACAGGAATATTTCATCATCATCATAATCATGTTGCGCAAGCAGCACGGATATCCGTGACAATCTCTCGCCAACCTTCCCTATCACTCATTGCCCCTGGGAGGTCCTCTGCGCAGCATCCAGAATCCTCGCATAGTTGGTCAATGTAGGTCCTTAGTGGGCGTCCTACATTTAGCATGTCCATATGTTGGCTTCCACAGGAGAACGTCGCTTATGAGCTCGTCCCCGCTTCTCCAGCATTGTCCTGCATGCCTAGACCGTCTCACCCGGAGTGTTTGTGAGATGGGGGGGGGCAGGTGATCATTTACTATCATATAACTGTGCAAACAAATGGTTATAGACAAATAAAAAAAATGCAATTTAAAAAGAATTGCAATGGAACGTTAAAAATATAGTTACGATTACATTCAACCGTTTACAACTTTGGTCCTATCTTGGGCTAGACAGGCGGTCGGAGAGGCCCCCTCCGATCAATCGGCTGGTCACGTCAAGCCCTAGCACCTATATGATTTTTCCAACCCTATTGCCCTTATGGCAAGCCCCAACCCCTTTTTATCATATGGGTGCTAGAAGGCGGTGGCTGCGGGTCTACATGTCCTGGGAATGACGTTAAACTCTATCTGATGGTGAGGTTCCAGTTTTGGAGGTTTGGGGAATGTGGAGCACCCCTTCATCACCATTGCTCCCTGGTCCACTCTGACCCGGAGTGGTAGTACCTGTTAGGATCCCATCTATGGGTTAAATAGTAAAATGTATTTATAAAAAAATTGTATTATCCATTAAGAATTGATTTAATTGAAAACTTTATCGGCATTAAATGACCCACTGAGGTTGATATGCCGTAAAACAAAACAAAACAAAACAATTCAACCATTTACAAATGAATCAAATTCCAGCATTAAATAACCCATGAGGAATTGTTATGCCATTAAAGAAACAGCCCAAAATAAATCATTTTTGTATTTGAAAAAGATCTTCTTCTAAACGTAAAACATCCGGATTTCTTTGTATCTAGTGGAACATTATACAACGAAAACAGATATTATTAGATATTATCTAATACTTGTGTATAATCTAAAGGCGTGAAATGGTTTCATCGGAGGGAAGAAACCGTTTGTAGAAAATGAGGTTTTATTCCCATGAGAGTAATTTTACATTGACAACCAAGAGGATCTTGAAACAAAAATCATATTTCTTGTTGAAAATAAATGCCCTTTCCGTCATTAGTATGCGGACATATTCGTACACTCGCATAGTATTTTGATAGTCTGAGGAAAATATAAACAGACTAATATATATATATATATATATATATATATATATATATATAAGAGAGAGAGAGAGAGAGAGAGAGAGAGAGAGAGAGAGAGATTGAGAGGGAGGAGGGAGGGAGGGAAGAGATGTAGATACAGATAGAAAGAGATAGATAGGTAGATAAATAAGATATAGATGCATATATATAGATATAGATACAGCTAGGAAGATCGAATTAGATAGATAGATACATCTATATAGATATTGATATATATATATATATATATATATATATATAGAGAGAGAGAGAGAGAGAGAGAGAGAGGGTTGAGAGAGAGAGAGTGATTGATAGATAGATAGATAGATAGATACGGATAGAGACTGACGTTGACGTAGACGTAGAAAATTACAAATTTCCGTTAAAAAAATTCATTCATTTTTTCCGAGTTTTAATAAAATTTAACTCATGTTCTTGTTCTTCTTAATTCCAAGATTATCTCCATTTTCCTAATATCTTTCTTTCTTTCTTCTTCTACTTCTTCTTCTTCTCCTTTATTCCAAGATTACTTCCATTGGTGTTTGTGTGTGTGGCGATTGGTATGGCCAAAATTTTACATGTCTAAACATGTAAAATTTTGGCCATACCAACTGTCATATATTGAACATTAGCGCTTCTCGCAAATAAACTTGCACAAGTCAGTTGACTGCTACATAGCCTAGAGAAGGCGCCAAAAGGCATTGGCCTCTATGTGAATTCAGATAAAACTGAGTTCGTGTGTTTTAAATAAGATGAAGACATCTCCATATGGATGGCAAGTTTCTGAAATTAGTAGAACAGTTCACATACTGAGGTAGTAATATCTCATCTACAGAAATAGATATCAATATACACATAGGAAAGACATGGATTAGAATATCAATTATATGGAAATCTGATCTCAGTAATAATAAAATTGTCCTAGCAGTGGCTGTATCCGTGCCACTGTATGGCTGTACTAGTGAGACTCTAACGAAGAAGCAATCATGAAGTATCTGGCCGAGGATTCGAACATTTTAAACCCTTTTTTAAAAACGATCTTAGACCCATCCAGTTACACGGGTTTAGAACATTTTAAACGACACTAGTATATATATATATATATATATATATATATATATATATATATATATCATATCATATCATATGTGACGTTCTCCTGTGGATACCTAAACATGGACACACCAGTGTAAGCCGACCAGCAAGAGCCTACATGAATCAGATCTGTGCATGTTATGGATACCGTGTGGAAGACCTGCCAGGAGCGATGACTGATAGGAATGGCTGGTAAAAGAGAGTCATGGGGACCCGTACTATCAGCAAGAAATAATATATATATATATATATATATATATATATGTACATATGGATAACATACGGAAGAACCCACCCCCAATGGGGCCACCTGTTGGCCGTTTGTGTCTATCCGTGATTCTTAAGGATGGAATCCTAGTGGATAAGCAATCCATGACATGCAATACTCCACTTAGAAGCTTACTTAGGCTAGATGGGCGGTCGGAGAGGCCTCCTTTGATCAATTGTTGGATGTTTTGTAGTTGACACCTTCGCGTGTGCGGAATGCGACTCGTCTTTCAAAAACATAACGCTGAACAAATACATTTACAAACTTTTATAAGGATTTTTCTAACTCCTGTCATCTACAAAATATCCATCAATTTCTTCACCCCATAATCTATCCTGATGAAGGTTTAAATAAACCAAAACGTTTATGCGTCGATAAATAAATTCATCGTATTTTTGGAACACTTTGTTTTTCAAATTTCTTTATATATATATATATATATATATATATATATATATATATATATATATATATATATAAGAAGGTTCGCAAAAACGATTATGATTTTTTTTTTAATTATTATTATCTTACATATGCGACACGTGTTTTGGCAGAATGTTAATATGTACAAGTGTGATTTCTGATATTTGATAGGTTATGTGTGTTTTTGTAAGTTACTTTTTGTTTATAACGGTTATAAGTTACAAATATAGAATTTCTAATTTTCTCCCATTGGATCCATAACAACACTTTATGTGTATATATAATATATATATATATTATATATATATATATATAATATATATATATATATATATATCTAGTATTTAATTACCGAAATATTCTAACGGAAAATACACGCATTCTACACAAAGAAAAAAATAAACAAAAACTCCAAATATTAGAAGCTTTATACATAAAACAATACAAACCATTCTCAAACAAAATTAATTCCCAATGCAGTACACACATTTTAAAATGCCTATAACACCTTTTTCATCAATTTTTCTCCTTCCAGCCTCCACATTAATATAATTTTAAAAAAATTTTTTTAAACTGGAACGCATCACTCCTGATGATGGCACTTCGAAGTGCCGAAAGTACTCGGGACCTGAACTTTGGTGGACTTATCCACGAATTCCACCCAAATATTAAAAAGTTGGCCAGAAAACTCGAAAAGAACAAAAATAAAATTGTTAAACAGGAGATGTGTCTTTTGTTTAATTCTACACACACACACACGCACACACACACACACACACATATATATATATATATATATATATATGGTAATCCAAATGATTGGTAAGTAAGGGATGATTCTATCTGGGGTCATCGAAATCTCACTGTACAACCATACTGTATGCTCTTGCAGGTGCAAATAAATATACTCATACAAGGATTTCTATAATTCCCTAAAAAGAGCTCAATGTATAATAATCAATAAATTAAATCATATACAGAGCAATATTTAACTTTGAAAGAAGGAAATACTTAACAAACATTAATCCCGTTATATCTTTACTTCGAGATATATATATATATATATATATATATATATATATATATATATTGGTAGCCTCTTTTTCTTTTAAACATGTTTTGTTAAACTCTACTGACAATTCTTGTCGGACGAGTTTTTGTTCGATCCTTTCTAACAGTCTGACCATCTTTTTAATATATGGGTGGAATTGGTGTAGCAATCCACCAAAGGTTATTTCACGAGCGCTTTCTGTACATATTTGTGTCATCATCAGGTGTGAAACTGGTGGAATGTTTCCGTTGTCTCGCTTTTAAAACGAGCAGTAGCAGTAGGAATTAGTATGAGGCACTCACAAGTTCCGTTTAAACGAAGAGTGGCAGTAGAAATTTGTAGAAAGGATCGAACAAAAACTCGTCCGACAATAATTGTCAGTAGAGTTTAAAAAACAAAAACACACACACACACACACACACA